>JADLZL010007769.1:0-123809 GCA_015844335.1 Chrysopogon serrulatus | reverse complement strand
CGATATTTCGTTGTCCATGCACCGATTCATATTTTCAGACTAGCAGGAACCCCGTGCTTTGCACGGGAGGATTTTTTTTTTTTTGCCCTTTTAGTGGAGTTGCTAACGGGTTTTGAACTGTTTAATACCAGGTTTCACTGTTTTTGTAACGGGGCTCTACTGTTTGCTAACGGATTATACTGTTTATAGCGGATCGGGTTGATGCGTGTACTGTTCATAACGGGGTTGGCACTGTTCATGCGACCCGTTACTGTCGTGGTAACAGTGTCTATGTGAGAGGGACACTGTAGAGCTACAGTGTTATGAGTCTTAGGGCATGGTATACGCATTTAGTTGTATAGGTAGATTCGATTGTTTGTCCTTTATCCTGTGCTACGATATTTCGTTATGCATGCACTGATTCATGAGCTGCCAGCTCGCTCAATGAATCGGTTTGCAAAGGCCACCCTCAGCTGTGAAAGAGGAAGGCAAACTATAGAGAAGCCTTTGTCTGTCATCCTTGAGTGGTTCTTGGTGGGAAAAAGTCTATTTTTGCTCCCTCAATTTTCATGAAAGTCCACTTTTCCTCCCTAAACCTAAAATCGGATAAATAACCTCCCTTAACTTTTTAAACCATACGTTTTTCCTTCCTAGAGTGGTTTTGATGGTGGTTTTGTCTGCGGTGATGATGGTGGGTTTTTTTTTTTTAGATAGATTTTTGAAAAATCATAATAAATCAAAAAAAATCATAAAATAAAAAATCTAATTTTGTTGGACTCCATATGAGTACATCTACACATAAATATATAATATGATATGCTTTAACACAAATTTTTTGCTAGTCTTTTTTTTATTTATTATGGCCAAATTTTTTAAAAAATCATAGTAAATCATAGAAAAATAAAAAAAATAGGAAATCTAATTTTCTTAGACTCTACATGAGTAGATCTACAAATGAACATATAATATGGTATATGTTAATACAAAGTTATTGTTGTAGCTTTGCTTTTACGTAATTAATTAAAATAATTCATAAATATAGCTTCTATAACTATTTTGTTGGACTAAAGCATACCATATTATATATTCACTGTATAGACCTACTCATGTGGAGCTCAATAAAATTGAATTTTTCATTTTATTATTTCTCTATGATTTACTATGATTTTTCAAAGATTCAACCGAAATAAATAAAAAAGAAAATACTAGCAAAAACTTTAAACTAAAGCATACCATATTATATATTTACTGCATAGATCTACTCATGTGAAGTCCAACAAAATTAGATTTTGTATTTTATAATTTTTTTATGATTTATTATGATTTTTTAAAAATTTAGCCAAAAAAAAGAAAAAAGACAAAACCACCGTCACATGGCAAAACCACCATCAAAACCACTCAAGGGAGGAAAAGTGCATGGTTTGAAAAGTTGAGAGAGGTTTGTTTATCCGATTTTAGGGTTCGGGGGAGGAAAAATAGACTTTCGCGAAAAGTTGAGGGAGTCAAAATAGACTTTTTTCCTTCTCGGTGAACGTGCATTGGGCCCTCGCTTAAATGGGCTGAATGTTCTTATATATAGGAGTTAAAACAACAAACCTTAGTCTATAAAAACATGTCCTTATTATTCTATAATGGACCAAATTATGCTAAACATGTCCTTAGAATATTTGCAATACAGAAATTATCTATAAAAACATGCGCGACTTTTAACACACACAATAAGATATGCACCAAAAGAGTTTTGTAGTCACACACACACAAAGGACTTCACAGCTTATACAACAGTCCTATACCTTACTGAGTTCTTTTACAACAATCATAGAAGTTTTATCTTCACTCGAGCTCACATGTAAAAAAAGTTATGTCTTCTTAAATGCTATGGGGAGTCTCTCTCTTTTTTTTAAAATTACACAGTACAATATAGAATCATAGATGTCCACACTCCACAACATATATACTCACCCCTATATTTCTGCATTTTTTATTGGCACAAATATTTTTGAAGAAGCTAATTTATTAGTAAATAAAGAATTAAAAAACATCAATATTCCTGGTCTCGGGCCCAGTGGTTGGGCTTTCCTCATCCGTGACCCGTTTGACGTGATGTCGCAATGAGCTTGGGCTTTATGGTAGTTTGATTTGATTGATCGTTGGGCCGACACCATTATTTGTAGAGCACGTTGGTTCCATTCAAATCGAACCTTATATTCCTCGCTTCGCCTACTGACGACCAACCTGCTTGCAAACAAAACCAACGAGTAAGTACACAGTGTGCATAACCGCATTGACTGACTCTACCTATATACAGCTAGTCTGTGTGTTCGTTGCGTTAACAAGCAACATATATGGTACTCTCTCCATAAAGAAAAAAAAAAATCATTTTGACAAAATTTAAGTTAAATATTAGAAATATAAATTATAAATAACTTTTAAATTATTAAGTTTAAAAATATAAAAAATATATGCATAGATTTATATTAAAAATATTTTTATAAAAGTATAAATATGTCACTTTATGATAAATATTTTTATAAAAATATAAAATTAAAGTTGACCATGTCACTGTCTAAAAATAACTTTTAATTTATATACAAAGGGAATACGCTAGGATCACACTAAACCAGCAACGCCAATGTTGCATGACACCTCACCACGACCGGCAGAGAAACCACGACACATTTGCATTAGCCAACGAAAGTGGAGTACGATTTATTAATTTGTTTGAGAAGACTCCGATTGACTAAACGGCCTGCATATACTGCGGACGTTCTCGGCTACTTGCGCGGCCAGCACGAAAAGAAGTTCATGACAGATTTAATTTGTCTTCTCGTTCTACTTATAAAAGTAAATACGTAGTAGCAACCCGATTGCTTGGCTGCCAAGCTACTGCATACATACACTGATCATGATACACTCTGTCGCATTCATGGGTCATAAGAAAATGAACCGATTCCGTGATTTCCATGCTTTCCCTTTATATGGTTTACGGAAAATAAATCCTTGACTTTTGTACACGGTCCAGAGGGACCATTTGGATCAGAAAAAAAATCGCATTACTACCTTTTCTGTAAATTAAATTGACTCCTGTGAAATTTCTTTGTTCCAAACATATTTTAGTAGATTATTGTCTGTTCTCAGAGACCGTCTTATTAGAATGCTCGTCTCTATAAATAACTAACAGAGACGGGTCTAAGACAAACACTCCTAAATCAGTCTGGTTGTTGGCGATGTGCCGAACTGCCGATGTCCATGCACACGTTGCCTTTCCGCTCTATAGAACCCTGATGAAACTCCTCGACACTAGCTAATGCCTCTGCTGCAATAGAGATTACTAGAAATGCTCGCGGCCTTGCCGCTTATAGCCAGTGTGTGAGCTGTTTGTAGCGTTGATTGACCCTTTTTTTCCATATGAGTCGTTTTACCGAGTGAAATAGGATATGTATTTATTTATTGTAGATTATGTTTATTCCATACTTTATAAATAAAATTCCTAGTAATCAAATTTATTAGATGAAATTACTCCAAAGTGAGAGCATGTAATGAAGATGAAGTATCATGTTGGGTTGAGAGAGCTGTTCTGCTGAGCAGTAGTTTCGTCTCTCTTATTTAGTCGCCAAGCATTAGCAGCAAGTCGTTCTCTTCTATCCAGAGTGCAAGGATTGATAACCCATGTCATTTTATTAGTATACAGTTAAACGATAGAGTATTGAAGATCAATAATTGCCTACATTGTTTTCTTCGTAGAGTAATAATAATCGTGTACGATGTATATTACAAGTATATTATGTTGTTTGTGTGTATTTATTTCAAGTATTTGTATGTGTGAAATGGTGTACTCATATATGCGAATGTACGTAATAATATAATATCATATATTATGTATAGTGAAGTATTATGCTTTGTATATGTATGTACGCGATTATTTATATTGAAGTATTTGTACTACGGGTTAGCATTAAATATAAAAAAATGAGGAAAAAAGATTAAGAAATAGGGTATGAATTTATAGGGCTTGACTTTAGAAATTTTTAGTAGAAAAAATTATGGGATTTAGAGTTAAATATGATATGAACAACAAATTAATCAATGACATAAAATCATAGATCTGCAAATACACCAAATAAAATATACTAAATCATATGATATTTTAAGTTTTATGCATAGATCTAGTCATAAGAAACTCAACAAAACTGGTTTGGTATTTTTTATGATTTTTCTGTGATTTTATATGAATTTTGAAAGATTTCTGATTTAAAAAGAAAAAATAAAACCGTAGAAAAGGAGACTCACGGGCCTTTTTTTGGCCCGTACCAGGCCACGCGCGGCCCAAGCGGAAGGCAGGCCGGCCCACTCGGGAGAAGGCCGGCCCATAACAGAGGTGGGAGCTCAGGCTGGACCGCGGGTTGATTTGTCTAAAGATGGAGGGCTTTTTTGCAAGTTTTTTTGTGAGAGGAGGATGGACGGCGGGTTCTATTATGAAAAGCTCGAGGGTTTTTTTTTTGCAAAATGTCCGGGATTGGCTAGATCAAGGCCGTCCGTCCGGCCGATCGGACGGCCGGGAAATGCCGGCGACGTGGCCACTCTCCCTGGCCTCGGTTTGTTGCAGCTTTCGTATATTGTTGCTTGGAAGCTGGCCTTGTGACTAAATCAAGTGCTAACATCATCTACTACCATATGTTCTGTTCTCCTCTCAACCACACAAAAAAACAAATGTTTACAACACTATGCTACTTTTGGCTCATCATACAAGCTAGTGACGACGGTCTTGACTGACTTACCTTCTCATTTCTCAAGTCTTACATTGACGTGATAGGCCACTGGCGATAAGGAATTTTTTGTAGAAAATGGCGACCTTTACTGATACTGAATGGTCAAGTTGAAAACGAATCCTTGCTCGGTCGTCCATAGGATAAGGTATTAATAAGGTGTAGAAGTGCAGCTATATATATCTACTGTTCGCAAGTCTTTCGTTTGGATTGAAGTGCAATCTCCTTGCGTGGCCACTCATCATTCCATAGCTAGCTAGGACGATGACATGCATCAATCAACGCATGCGCTCCAATAATTTAGGAAAGAGCTCTCGTCGGCGAGATCTGAATGGAGGCAAGCTCATAGCACGCTTGTCAGTCTCTTTCTATCTTGTACGAAAAGATCGAGTGGATCTCTGCCAGTACCACTGGCAGCAAATACTGCGTCTTTACTCCGTACACAGATATACTAGTACGTGACTGTACTGTGCCACCACTCAGAAAAAGGCAGCACTACAAACAAAGATGTGCTACCTTTCCCATCTCCATGGGTCCTTCCACGTATCTCGCACATTTTTCGTTTGATCGAGTTGTGCATGCATGGGTGGTGTTGCTTGCTTCCGGCTGGTATGTCGATCTCTAGCAGCCATCATGTCCTGTCAGCAGACAAAAGTTTATTGTAGTTGTAGTAACGTACTGTTGAGTATACACCCATATGAGCAAACTATGTCAATGTCAAAAGTAAAGGAAAAGAAGACCTCTTAACTATATCAGGCTCATTCAATTTTGCTCTCCTCCCACGCCCGGTTATTTCTTCACTTGCGTCTTCACCCTCCTCTCCAATTTTAATGACATTCACCTCCATCTAATAACTGTTGAGTATAGCTCATCACTAGTTTTTTTTTTTTTTTTTTTTTTTTTTTTTTTTGTCCCAAACCGGTGGTGATATATTGTCACACTGATAATCTTAACAAAGCCGACGGTAGAAATGTTGTCAGAGGAAACCGTTAATTTCTATACTAGTGTATTTTATAGTGTATAATTTCTAAGAGAGCCACACCAGTATGCGGCTGCAGCTCTAAGCATACACTACACGCACACACGGTTGCAGGTTAACTATTATTAGCACACATGCACGTACTAAGTACTGTACGATCAATATTGTATCCAGCTGCCGTGTGGTGCTGCAAATTATTACTACTACTAGTTCCTACCGTCCGCTGCTCCGATCCTCGCAAGTTTTCCATTGTCATCACGATCATCATATATATCAACTCTAATCCTCCTGTGCTGTTTCAAAAAAGAAAAAACAAATTTAATCCTCCTGTGCAGTGCACACGCTTTCGTACTGGTCAGTACCACCACACTCCATCTGTGTACATGCATGCATGCATGCATGTGTGCGCTGCTGCAGCATACAGTAGGCATAGCATACGCATGCATGCACGCGTACGGACGGCGGCTGCATGCGACAAAACTGTCGGGTGCCGCGCACATGTCACGCTGCACGCGCGCATCGGCGCATGTGACCGTGAGCGACTAGCGAGCAGCTGCGTGCACTGTGCAGCTGCAGATAGCTAGAGCAGCTCCGATCCGTTGCTGCCGGCCGGCCTCATGCATGCACGGCAGACGGCACGAGAGCACCATATCGACGACGAACAAAGCAACAAACCGACAGGTCACCGTACCTAACCCACCACCATGCCTCAACTCATTGCCTCTTGCGGCGTCGACGTACAGTACGTCCACTGCCTCAACTCATTGCCTCTTGCGGCGTCGACGTACAGTACGTCCACTGGTGCGTGGTGACCATGCATCCGTCCGTCTCAGGTCAGGTCATCATCAGGTGTATCGCGCGCGCTCGTACGTGATGCCCCGATCTTGGTGATACGCACTGTGTAGTACATTGCTAAATAAATAAAGTGAAGCTCGAGAAAGCCGATAAAATAACTGATTTGTCATGAGACGCGCCGTTTTTTTCCCGAGCTGCAGACGTACTGTACTCCCGCCGGTGGAACCCTTGTTTTTAAACATATATTTGAGGTGGAAACACGTCGCGGTCGACGCCGAACAGCGTTTCGTCGCCGGGCGTAGATGGGACCGATGGATCGTGAGGCCGGGAGCGCCCATGCGCGCCGGCCGGTCCAGAGCATGCAGCAGCAGCAGCAGCAGAGAGCCGACAAGAAACACGAACTAAGCAGTGACATCACCAGCCTAGCCTAGCTAATATAAGCCCGGCCCTAAGCTGTACTACGTGGCCAGCATCTGCACCTATCTATAATACTCGACTGAACTTTTTTTTAAGGAAAGGAAAAAGAAAAGATGCAACGTTGGCTGTGGTGAATACTATGTAACATACACGTGCTTGGTATAGCACTGGTCATAACCTCGGGGCTCGGCTCGATGTCTCGATCAACTACCTAGGAGAAATTGTAGGAGTACTGGACTATATGAATATATCACCGCGGTGAAACGGCTTCGTGCAGGGCGCCGTGCCTCTGCGAAGAGGGTACAGTACAGTGGTTGTAGGCGTGTGCATGCGATTGGTGTGGTTGCTTGCATGTGTCGCTGCCTGCTCGCCGGCCGCCGGCCGGCTTTCCTTCCTCCTTTTTCTTTTTTTTTTTTGGCACACCGCGCCGGTCTCTACGCCGCAAAGGAGGCCTCAAAGGAGCACGGTGCCAGTGCCACCTTTTTTTCCCCCACTACCATGCCTCGGCGTCCCTCCTTCGGCATCGATCAAAAGGTCGATCATCAACAAAGTGCAGACGGTCACGTACTTCGACGCAATTGCAAGGCAGCAACTGCTTTAATTAAGCTGCGGCGTCGCCATCTGCTGCCTAGCTAATAATTGCAAGCCCACACATCCCTTTTTCTCTTTAATTTGTCCATCTCAGTTAAGTCCTTAACACATCCACCAGACCACCACCACCAGTTTTTTTTTTTTCTTTTTGGCGCGACGACAGACGTACGAGTACGACTGAGGTCTGCAAGGATTCTGTGATTTCATTCAGGTCTTGTTTCATTCTGTGATTCCATCTACTCCTACTGCCAAGCAGATCAAAGATTTGATTCAGCACACATAAAAAAGAAGATAAGTGCATCGCTTCTTGCGACGATGACGCCAACCACGTGTCAAGTCAAGTCAAGCGCGTGAGGGGGTAAATTAATTTAAAGAACGGTGCTTTTTTGAAAGAATTAAAAAAATGATGATGCACGCTTCCGTGCCCGGGCTTGCCACCGTGCGTAAAATTAATTAATTGCCGCCTTTGTGCGTGAACGCGATCGACCGGCATTTTACGTGCGTGTGCCTGAGCCTCACCGAAATGAATCATTGATGCAATGATGGGGAAATATATTGGTTTTGCCTTTCAGTTTCTGGAGCAGCTCAAAGTACGCCGTACGCCCCCGATTTTCTCGTCGTCCCAATGGCTGGCTCCATGCTGTTGTCCCCTTCTCCGTGTGCCGATCGATGTGCGCAGATGTTATGGCGTGAGAATCTACTTCGGCTGGTACGGTGCCTTCCTAGCTAGGAAGTGGCGACGCTACTTTGAAAAGGTTTGTCTGGGGTTCTCAGCAGGCGTCTGATTTTGAATGTTTATTACGCATTGCTTGCCAGGCCTCAAATCCCTTAATATACTCTAACAAATAGTATTAATGGATAGATACAGTCGATCTTACACATATAAAATTATCAAAAGAAATCTTTGCATTTGCACAACTACTGATCGTACACAAATGCGCAATACATTCAATTCAACTAAGAGCTAGTGTAAAAAATAAACCGCAGGAAATACTGCTTGCCAAGCACATATACAAATGTAAAATAGCTGGTAGGGCCGGGGTGTTCTTTCTTTCCACGGGCGGTGCCGGGCCGGGTGCGTCCGGGGAAATAAAAACTGCATATTCGGGATCCGTGGGCACCGGGCACCGGGCACCGCACCATGAGTCCATGAGACGCCAAAAGCGCAACCATCAGGGGTGTCTCCGTCTTTGTCATGCACCTCCAGTCTCCGCCTCTCCACTATATCACCGTCATCAGTTCACCACCACCATCACATCTCTCTCGCTTCCCTCCAATTCCCTCTCTCTCTCTCTCTCCCATTGGCGAAACAATGGAGAGAGGGAGCCTGCACTTCTCGCCTGCTCTCGCGGGGATTCTTCCCAAGAGGGTGCAGCAGCTGTTGATCCATGGGGGCTTCCTCGATGACCCGTCAGGTAATTAAGGCTTCATTCGATCAATCCCGACCTGCAACTTCACTGCATGCAGAGTGCAGACGTCGTCTGAATTAAACTCCGCTCCTCGCATCCTCCGACCCCATATGCGTCGTGGCTTTTCCGGTTGCCCAGCTCTCTTTTCTTTCTCTCCTGCTTCCTTCTTTCTGCAATGTTTGCGAAAACTATCAAAGGAATGGAAACAAAACAAATGGCGCTGAAGAATGCGCATAAACTAAAACTGTGTGTCACAGTATTAGTAGCCAATGAACAAAACATGGTTCATGTGTGATAGCCCCAGGGATTTTGCGAGAGCTATTTGTTTACATGAATGAGATGATAACCAGAAGGCTGAAAATTAACTTAAGCAGCTGTAAAAATCGTCCGTTCATTCCAAGCATGTCTTTTTTTTTTTTTTTTTAAGTAACATAACAAACTGGAATGGGAACAGCCAAGTCATGAGCTGTGCTTAGCTTTCTGCTCCATCTGACTACAGTCCAAACCTCTCCATCACTAGGAATTAAGGGCATAACTTTTTTCCTTCTATAGTCTCAGATAACATCGCAAGATATCAAAGCTGGAAAAAGTAGTAAAAGAGTGACAATTTATAGTGCAATCAGAGAATGTTTCGGTCAGCAAATAATGCTACTAACTATAGCAATATTTATCATTCTAGCTCAAGTCTGACAAATGTTAGTACTTAACCAGTTCTGGTTTATTGGACGAAACCTTCAGGTAAGAGAAAACGCCAATGTGAAAGACATGAGCACTTGTAGTCCATGTCACTACTCTAAAAGGCAGCTAATTAAGGACGAAAGTTCCAAAAAAAAAAAAAAAAAACTGAAAAAAATGTACTGTCCAATCATTCTTTTTTTCATAGAATTGTCCAAATCATTCTTGACAGGAGTAAAAAGCAGAGTGAACCTGTAATCCAGGATGTGACCAAATCTTATACTACAACAAATTATTGCTTGAAGTAGTAAATAAAAAAGATTTGTAACTTAGTATTTCTAAAACAACAAAAATAGAAAACCTTAACTGAAACAACAGATTAGTCCAACACTCCAACTCAAAGATGAACTCTGTCCAAACATGATCATAATGGTTGGTGTAAAGATGAACTCCGCCCAAACATGATCATAATTGTCCTTTTTCCTAATAGTTATCACGCTAGGTCAATTTCCCCATGGTTATGGTTAGCAGCTTATCTATAGTTTTAAATAATGCTGGGAAGTAGTTAAAATTCAGTCCTCACAAGAACATGTTTGTTTTTTACTTTTCTTCAGTACTGATGACATAATTGTAGCTACTAGCTCCTATGTTTCCACAAGAGAAAATTGATTCCTCAAGAATGTACTCCTCCATTGGTTTTTTAAATTAAATTTGGAACCTATTGTTACAGATTCTACTAAATTGCACCACATGCAAGAGTGGCAAGAGCTATACTCACCTTGCTTCTGGATGGGCACGTTTGCACTCATACAGTTGATATTCATCATGAGTATATTGGCTCAATTTCTGCTCAAGAAATTCAGATGGTGGAGACAGAGACTAAAGCCTGCAGCTCCTGAAAACAATAAACAATATCAGGAACACAAGATTACAGATATAAAGCTGGGTATCTCGTATAAAGCATGCAAAGCTTGTTGCCTGCTTATACTAGGCACTCATGTTCTGAGGGCAGTATTTCTACAGTTACATGAAAGATTAAGTGACTGCAAGTATCCACCCTTTATTTTTTGTGAAGGTCTGCAGGTGCTATCATGGATAATGTTGTCCCTACTAGTATTCAGTTTTCAGAAAACAAAATCTGAGAAACTTCCAATGGTAATTCGGTCCTGGTGGATATTTAGCTTTCTACAATCAGTTACCACTGTTGTAATTGATCTCAGGTCAATTTTGGCAACCCATGACGCTATAGGATTTGAAGAATGGATCGATCTGTTCATGCTTGTTGTTTGCACTTACCTGTTTGCAATTTCAGCCAGAGGGAAAACAGGAATCACATTCACAGACAGCAGCGTAACAGAGCCACTATTGAATCCATCCGTGGGACAGCAGGCAGAAGCCAAACGGCCATGTCCATATGGAAGAGCAAGTATTCTTGAACTTGTCACCTTCTCCTGGATGAACCCTGTCTTCTCTATTGGATACAAGAAACCTCTAGATAAGAATGAGGTGCCAGATATTGATGGCAAAGATGCAGCTGAGTTTCTGTCAGATTCATTTAAAAAGATCATAGATGATGTTGAACGCAGGCATGGTTTAAGTACTTCATCGATCTATAGAGCAATGTTTCTATTCATAAGACGGAAAGCAATGATCAATGCAGGATTTGCAGTTTTAAGTGCCAGCACATCCTATGTCGGGCCCTCACTGATTAATAATTTGGTGAAATTCCTTGGAGGAGAGAGGGAATATGGAACCAAAAGAGGTTACATTCTAGCTGTTGCTTTTCTAAGTGCGAAAGTTGTGGAGACCACAGCACAGAGGCAGTGGATTTTTGGAGCTCGACAGCTTGGAATGCGTCTGCGAGCTGCTTTGATATCCCACATATATCAAAAGGGCCTTTACTTATCCTGCAGTTCAAGGCAGAAGCATACTAGTGGAGAGATCATAAACTACATGAGTGTAGATATACAAAGGATAACTGATGTTATATGGTATACAAACTACATCTGGATGCTACCCATTCAGATTTCTCTAGCTGTCTATGTTCTCCATACAAACTTAGGGATTGGGGCTTGGGCTGGTTTAGCAGCAACACTGGCAGTAATGGCTTGCAATATTCCACTTACCAGAATGCAAAAAAGGTTGCAAGCCAAGATCATGGTTGCCAAAGACAACAGAATGAAGGCAACCACGGAAGTTCTTAGAAGCATGAAAATACTGAAACTTCAAGCATGGGATATGAAGTACCTTCAGAAGCTAGAGACTTTAAGAGGCGAGGAGTACAAATGGCTATGGAGATCTGTGAGGTTGTCGGCTCTAACATCATTCATATTTTGGGGGGCACCTGCATTCATTTCCTCCATAACATTTGGCTCATGTATACTGATGGGGATTCCTCTAACAGCTGGAACTGTTTTGTCAGCTCTTGCGACGTTCCGCATGCTACAAGATCCAATTTTCACACTTCCTGACTTACTTTCAGTGTTTGCTCAGGGAAAAGTTTCAGCTGATAGAGTGGTAAAATACCTTGAGGAAGAAGAATTGAAATGTGATGCTGTTACACAAGTACCAAGAAATGACACAGACTACGATGTGGAGATTGATCATGGAATATTCACTTGGGAACTTGAGACGACTTCTCCAACTCTGACCGATGTAGAGTTAAAAGTAAAGAGAGGGATGAAAGTGGCTATCTGTGGAATGGTTGGTTCTGGAAAATCCAGTCTATTATCAAGCATACTTGGGGAAATGCCAAAGCTAGATGGGACTGTCAGAGTCAGTGGCCGCAAAGCATATGTTCCTCAAACTGCCTGGATCCTGTCTGGGAACATAAGGGAAAACATCCTGTTTGGAAACACATATGACAAGGAAAAGTACGAAAAGATCATACAAGCATGTGCACTGACAAAAGATATTGAGTTGTTTGCAAATGGTGATTTGACTGAGATTGGTGAAAGGGGAATTAACATGAGTGGTGGACAGAAACAGCGAATTCAGATTGCAAGGTCGGTGTATGAGGATGCAGACATTTACCTCTTTGATGATCCTTTCAGTGCAGTAGATGCCCACACTGGAAGCCAGCTTTTCAAGGTTCGTTTAAATGCAAAAATACATTCAACTTTGTACCAGTAATGTGATAATTTGACTGTTTGAGGCTCATTGTTGATTCAGAAGTTAATAATGCTTTCATATCCTGATCAAATAAAATAATTTCATTGTACAGGATTGTGTAATGGGAATTCTTAAAGATAAAACAGTGTTGTATGTGACCCATCAAGTCGAATTCCTTCCAGCCGCAGACCTTATACTGGTAAGTGTCGAAAAACACTTTTGGCTTAACCTATCATGTCCATATTCCAAAGTTCGCCAAGTAACTAACCAATTGAATTCAAATTAACAGGTGATGCAAGATGGAAAAATCGTGCAGAAAGGGAAGTTTGATGAACTTCTTCAACAAAACATAGGATTTGAAGCTATAGTAGGTGCACATAGCCAGGCTCTTGAATCTGTCATAAATGCTGAGAGTTCCAGCAGAATACCGTCAGACAACCGAAAATCAGCAGACAGTGAGGATGAGTTCGATACAGAAAATGAAACAGATGATCAACCTCAGGGCATAACAAAACAGGAGTCTGCACACGATGTCTCACAAGACATCAGTGACAAGGGGAGGTTAACACAAGACGAAGAACGGGAAAAGGGAGGCATCGGCAAGAAGGTTTACTGGGCCTACCTGAGAGCAGTTCATGGAGGAGCCTTGGTGCCAATAACAATAGCTGCACAGTCATTCTTTCAAATATTTCAGGTAGCAAGCAACTATTGGATGGCATGGGCATCACCTCCTACAACTGCAACCACTCCAACCGTTGGATTAGGCCTCCTCTTCTCTGTATACATAGCACTATCTATGGGAAGTGCTCTGTGTGTCTTGTCTCGGTCCATGCTTGTGTCACTGATTGGTCTACTAACATCAGAAAAGTTCTTCAAGAACATGCTCCACTGCATCCTGCGTGCCCCAATGTCCTTCTTTGATTCCACACCTACTGGTAGAATTTTGAACAGGGTTAGTGCTTAGTTAACTTTATGACCATTCTCATCATCAGTCACATGGTTACACAACACTAAACTAATTAACTTTTTTTTCGTGGAACAGGCCTCTAATGACCAAAGTGTTCTAGATTTGGAAATAGCAAACAAGCTCGGCTGGTGTGTGTTTTCAATCATACAAATTCTGGGCACCATTGGTGTTATGTCACAAGTTGCATGGCCAGTTTTTGCTATCTTTGTTCCAGTGACGGTGCTCTGCTTCCTGTGTCAGGTATGGACTCTTAGAAGTGATCTTCTGTTTATAATTAGCCCTTTCCTATTACATTTTTGCACCATGAATTCCAGGAACATTCACTAGCAGTTTCCTTTTATTTGATGGTATCCATTTCATAAACTGCTGGACATGTTCATGTTTTGTATGTGTGCAGCGCTACTATATACCAACAGCAAGAGAGTTGGCTCGTTTATCGCAAATTCAAAGGGCGCCAATTCTACACCATTTTGCAGAATCGCTAGCAGGAGCATCAAGTATTAGAGCATATGGACAGAAAGATCGTTTCAGAAAAGCAAACCTTGGTCTTGTTGACAACCACTCTAGGCCATGGTTCCATAACATTTCCGCAATCGAGTGGCTTTGTTTCAGGCTAAACATGCTATCCAACTTTGTCTTTGCCTTTTCTTTGACTCTGCTAGTGAGCCTCCCTGAAGGTTTTATAAACCCAAGTAAGCTCTATATGCAGATAGTAAAGGATGATTACAGAAGCCTCGAGATATCTTACTTTTGATTATTTCCTAACTAATACGGTTGTATATACAGGTATTGCTGGACTTGCGGTGACTTATGCATTGAACCTCAACTCACAGTTAGCATCCATAACTTGGAACATTTGCAACACAGAAAACAAAATGATATCAGTTGAAAGAATAATGCAGTACTCAAGGATTCCTAGTGAGGCTCCTCTCATAGTCGACCACTACCGCCCACCAAACAGGTGGCCAGAAGTCGGAACTATCAATATAAGATCCTTGGAGGTATGTGTGAGTTCTGATCCACTATAGTACTTGTTTGGCTGCACTTGTATCCCCCTCAACCGCATGTGCTTGGGTGGATTAGTGTGGAAATTAGTTAATTTTCCACTCCAATCCACCTCAATACATATGAATTGAGGTGGATACAAGCGCAGCCAACAAGACCATAGGTGTAAGTAATCAAGTGTGCATGTGTACAGTCCTAGTCAGCAAATTCCAAAAATCTCGCACACAGACTAATGCCTAATTGAACAATCGTTTGCTAAATAAAAGGTTAAACAACCTGCAGAAAGTGCTGGAGAGCAGAACTCATCTCAAGAAACCAATGACTTAATAATTTGCAGTATACTTTACCAAAGAGGATAATAAGCCTGTATTTTTTTCAAACATGAGAGAAAAATAACGAGCAAAATTTTCATGCTTTCTCATGCACAAAATATAGTTATTCGATTACATAAGCAAAAAGAAGGGCGCCAAAGATTGTAAAAAATGAAGAAATATAAGGCAAGAGTGGCAGATATAAACACCGTGAAGCATGCAGCTGTTAACTGTGTTATCTATGATGAGACATGAGACATGAGAGTGGAAGTATTTTTTTTTCAGAACGAAACTTCTGGTTTTATTAACCCTGATATATGCACGTTCTCAATTGCAGCAAATCTAATGTTTTGTTTGCTTTTATAGGTTCGATATGCAGAGCATCTCCCATCAGTTTTGAGAAACATATCATGCACAATTCCAGGAAGGAAGAAGGTGGGGATTGTGGGACGTACTGGTAGCGGAAAGTCAACTTTTATCCAAGCACTTTTCCGGATCGTTGAACCAAGGGGTGGAACAATCGAAATCGACAATGTTGACATCTTGAAAATAGGGCTGCATGATTTAAGAGGCAGACTAAGCATCATTCCACAGGACCCAACGATGTTCGAGGGAACAGTCAGAGGGAATCTAGATCCCCTGAATGAGTACTCTGATCATCGCGTGTGGGAGGTAATTTAATGAACCACAGATACTATTACAAACGAATCACCTTATTTAAGATGTCAAATAGAGGCTAAATCTTTGCATCATTAGTCATTATGGCTCACACTTAATGTTCCATGTCACCAGAAAACAAGTTGATCGCCTTATTTAAGATGTCAAATAGAGAGGCTAAATCTTTGTAGCATTATTCCTTATTGCTCACTTTAATGTTCCACGTCACCAGAAAACAGGTTGTGGACGACAATATCTTTTGTGAATAAATTT
Source organism: Chrysopogon serrulatus (assembly GCA_015844335.1). Taxonomy (NCBI): domain Eukaryota; kingdom Viridiplantae; phylum Streptophyta; class Magnoliopsida; order Poales; family Poaceae; genus Chrysopogon; species Chrysopogon serrulatus. The sequence continues at coordinate 107,874 of JADLZL010007769.1, read as the reverse complement.
TGGTACCAGCATTCACGGCTAAATCACCAAGCCCAGTGATTGTGCACTATGATGGTTTAAATGTGGCTCCGCGTGAAGCAGGAAAAAACATGTAAAAGGGCACCTATAGATGCAAAGCAGTGCTTGTTCCATCGTAATCTAAAATGGTAAAACCCGGATGTAATTTTTGTATAAAAGTGTAGTTTAATCAAAACTCTTTCTGTAAATAAGAAAAATGCAAAAAAATATTATAAAATCATGATGACTAAGGTAAAGTGGTTTTAATTCTTCAGAATAATTTTTTTCTCCTTCTTTTGGACAGATTTTGGACAAATGCCAGCTTGGTGACATAGTTCGGCAAAACCCAAAGAAACTGGACTCCACAGGTAATTTATTCGTTTGAGCACAGCAAATATAAAAATTTAGGATGCAGGAACAGAAATTTCAATGGTTGATAATATAGCCCTTGCATAATGATACTGTCATTGAGATTATGAGATATTTCCTGCAGTTGTCGAGAATGGGGAAAATTGGAGTGTTGGGCAAAGGCAACTATTTTGCCTCGGAAGGGTTCTCCTAAAGCGAAGCAATGTTCTTGTTCTCGATGAGGCAACTGCTTCAGTTGACACCTCCACTGATGCAATTATCCAAGAAACGATCCGCGAGGAATTTGGGAAATGCACGGTGTTGACAATAGCTCACAGAATCCACACCGTAATTGACAGTGATCTCATTCTTGTTTTCAGTGAAGGTAAGTCACGTGGTTGAAGCGCCAGTTCTCTACATGTTGCCAGACGTAGCTGCTGGATTACTAATATATGTGTGCTTTGGTGAATTATTGTGATGAGCAGGAAGAATTATAGAATATGACACACCCTCAAAATTACTGGAGAACGAGAGATCTGAATTCTCCAGATTGATAAAGGAGTACTCACGGCGGTCCCATGGTTTCAGTGGAACAGCAAACAACTGAATGGCGACAAGAGAGGGAATCCAAGATGATGAAAGAAGTCCATACAGAAGTTGATTGCCACACAACATATCTATATACATAACAAGTACGCACCAAAATTCCAAAACCAGACAGGCGGGGTTTAGAAGGGAAGGTGCTTCCGTACTAGCTCTTAGATTAAGATGGTTCAGAAAATTGGAGTGATGCAATGTACATAGTTTACTGCAGATGCAGGACATAACTGAAATGGGCACACGATAACTAGGCAGTTACTCCGTATAAATTGTGCACTGAAAATCAACTATATTTCCGTCAAAAAAAAAATCAGCTATAAAGTTGGAGCTTCACGCTTAGCTGGATGAACAAATATTTGTTTAGTGGCAAACTTACATCCAGCGCACTGGGTGCGGCATTCCGTCGAGCTTGTCTGTGGTGGGCGGCGCGCGCTTTCAGCTGGGAGGAGTCAGCAAGGAAAGGGGCAAGGGGCGAGCCGGCCTGCCTGCCGCGGTTGTAGCTAGCAGGTGGAGCCGTGGAGGGTGAACGCCGGCGGCCGACGCGCATGCTTCCGCAATTCCGCACCCGCGTTCCGCCTGATACTGAGGAGGAACTCGAGAGCGACGGACGGGAGTCACGGGTGACGCCGTGACGGGATGGAGGCAAGCATTTCTGGCCTTCCTATCTTCGTGGGCTGCCAGAACTTTGTTGTGTAATGGGCTTATTTGCAACATACTCTGTATAAATCTGTATACATATTTATTTGAAAAAAAACTATTTTTTCTTGTTCAACTTTGACGAAAGTCCGCTTTTCCGCTGAACTCCAAAACTAGCAAAACACCTCCCTCAATTTTTCAAACCGTGCATTTGACCTCAGAGAGTTTTGAAGGCAGTTTTGTCTTTTTCTTTTTTATTTATTTTGGTTTGAATCTTTCAAAAATTATAATAAATCATAAAAAATTCATAAATAGAACATTATAATTTTGTTGGACTCCACAAGAATATATGATATATGATATGTTTTAGTATAAAGGTTTTGTTGTAGAGTTAGATCTATATTTTTCTGTAATTAATTAAATAATTTATAATTGCGGTTCCTATGGTCCAATTGTGGTGGAATTTTTATAGTGGATTAATTATTGTATGCTTGAACGATAATAAATTTTATACTTATTGGATCAAGTATAACTTATTTGATAGGTAAAAATTCCTTTGTTTGGATAGATGAACCTCCTATCTTTATCCAATAATTGCTTGTAAACGATGTAACCATTTTGTCCAATGAATAAAGCTTGCTGAGAATTTTAGAAGAATTGGTTTGATTATTCGAGCTGTTCGGCTGGCCATATAAGTTGACTGATAAGATAAGTCAACCGAATTCAAACAGCTAATAAGATAAGTAAACAAAGCACATTGATCGTTGGGCTGACCAACACGACTGTTCCTAATCATTATTTGTAGAGCACGTTGACACTTCCCAAAAGAAAGTTAGACAACGTGCTGGTATTTACTCATACCAAGAATTTTGGAGGGTCAAAATTTCTCAAGTTTAACTAAGCTTATATAACAAAATAATAATATTTATTATACTAGATATGTATTATTAGATTCTTCATTAATTATATTTTCATAGTATAATTCTTTGATTTCATAGTTTTTAGAATTTTTTCTATAATTTTAGTCAAATTTTAGATATTTTAACTCTCTAAAATTCTAAGAATACTGACATACAATTCGGAATAGACGGAGTACATTCAACAATTAATCCTTTCGCTTCGTAGATTTGTTTGAGAAGAGCCCGATTGACTAATCGATTGCAACATACTCTGTATACATTTTTTTTTTTTGTCCAAATATTTGCCCACACGGTTTGCTCCTGGTCACACTACTCTTTCGCCTCCATGAATGTCAGAAAAATCACCAGCACAATCACACATGTAAGCACAGACGCAACATGCTCAGAGCAAGCAAACGAATAGATCAGCTCACAGTTAACGCTGCAAAGCATGTCCATGTCGCCTGTCGTTTAACGGTGTTCATAAATGTACCTCATGCACCTCTCGGGGTCACGGCGACAAATGAAGCGTAGGCAGGGGCGAATCTAGAAAATGAACTCATCAGGATCATCATCGGAGAAGCCAGTGAAATATTTTTATCAGGATCATCGAACTAATTCAGCCTTAATGTACAAAGGATTACCAGAAATCTTTGGGGTCGTCGGACCCCGGTAACATAGTGTAGATCCACCCCTGAGCATAGGAAAAAGATTTCGGACCATGTATCGAAGCATACTACTGAACTACGTATCGAACGAACAACGAAAGGATCATTATTCATTCACAGGGTTTTTAGTTTTTGTATAAAGCACGAAATCGAAGATACCAAAGGCTTATCATGCAAGTCAAGGATTTCATTACAACTGACTTGTTCAGAACAGGTACAGCCATTAGCAACAAGAAACAAAAGTCAGGAGCAGGCTCCTCATGAACAGGTTAAAGAAACCCGAGGCTCAATTTTTCAGTATTTCAATAGCATGCCATCACCCGTACCAAAGTCATGAAGGAACCTGAAATAAATGGGATTGTTAGCATAGGCAGAAGAACAGACATTTCTACCTCAGATTTCAGAATATATCGGCAAGTTCAGTAGGTTCTTAGTCGTTACCATGTAACGTCTGGCTTCCCATCCTTCATGTCCATTCCATGTCCGCAGTGACACATGGTCGATTGGTGTAGATAGATCCTAGGTAGAGAAGCTCCAACACGTGCCAGACCAATTGTGACTCGATTGGCTGGCTGTTCGACCTGCCAATCTATGTACTCTCTCTCTGAGCCCATCCAGGAGGGATGTCAAACTCTGAAGATGCACCATCCTCTTCGTCATCATCCTTTGGACTATTATCCCCGTCTGTATCCTTTGAGACATCACCCTCACCCTTATTGCACTTGCACTCCTCAGGTAGCTCGTCAGGAGCAGGTGCCTCGGTGGACCTCAAATCCATGTACCAATAGCTACGTGAAAATGAATCAAAAGCTCTTTCAGGCGGGCGAGCGACTCTGTTGCACTAGCGAATCACCATAAGATTGTCCCCCTCAATGATCAGCTTGAATACTGGTTCATGGAGGTCAGTCATTTTTTGTAGCCTCATCTCAAGTGCCATGGCACTGGCCACAATCTGCTCCAGGTCTCCTACTGGACCATAGTATGAGAGCACCTCACCTTTGTCATTGTGGAATAATAGTGGGAAACCCGTTTCCAGACGACGGGCAGTTGGGCACGAAAGCTGCCAAAGGCCACCGCATCCAACAGATTTTGGTGTCGCAGAAAAATGGCACCTATAAAGGCAACTGTGATTCGAACATGGCATTATAATAGTTGTATGTTTCTGTTGCATTAGTGAACAGAAAAGAATGAAATGTGGTACGTATAAGGGTTGACATAAATTATGTGTAATGATGTATAAACAAATTGTACATGATGGCCTATTTTGTCGGCGAGGAGAGGACATGTATTACAAATCTGGCAATAGCATAAATGATTCCATACAATCTGCACCTATAGTATGAAAAGTAGTCTGCAAGCAAATAGAGATGGGAGCGCACCGAAATACAGCGGTCCATTACATGATCAGAGGCTGAAGTGGTGCACTCAAACCTGTTAGAGTAGATAGAAAATAAATTATATGCCAACTTGAAGCCAAGCTCATAGAGCATCATGGCGGAATCCAATGAATTTGGGTACGGCCTGATCATGCAAGCCAATATTTTAATTGTGATTTTTGAAACATGCTTAAGAGTCCTTGAAGGAGGAGTAAAAAATTAATAGCAGCATGTCTAGGTAAATAGAAATATGTTGACATGTTCATTTACGATGCTTGAAGAACAAATTAAAGTGCAGGCTGTATGAGATTATGTATGTATCACCCGAGGTTCATAAGCAAGACACATAAAACTATTAGATTTGGAAATCATGGCATAACAAACTCAGAGTGACACATTCTATACATTAATAATATTGAGTTGGCATTAATGTATAGTTTTGTACATTCATATTATATTTTGTCTAAGTTTCGTACTAATCTTTGAACTAATGAAAAGAAATAATCACACATTTGTTGTAGTTTGTAAAATAACCGGAGGACAGTAGCAATTAACTTTATATATGGATAAGGTCAACATGGGAACCTGATATAATGCTTAAATCAAAGTTGGTCTAATCTGTTATGTTCAGCTGTCTCTGCTTCTGCTGCGTCGCCTGCCTATTCGAAAACTGCATTTACCCCTGTTGTTGCAGCATATTCAGACAACCGGTTGATTGAAAGAGGTTGTTGGTTAAGTGAGAACTGGACTACAATCCATTGTCTTCGTTTGTAGAACTTTTGGTCTAGTAAATCAGCGCAATGTAAAGAAATAGCAAACTGCTGCAGTTCATTGTCTAGGATAGTCACTTGTAGATTCAGCAGGAGCAAACAAACCGAACATATTTCATCTTTCAACTGATTCATACCGAGAAAATTTGACATGCAGGTATCTCCATTCTCGTTTTTAATGAAAGCAAGCAACTTGGGATTAGTACTACTACGAAAAGATGGAGGGGAGTATGCAGCAGGCAAGATTACCAGTGAATAAAGAGCGGATGACTTCTGGCACGGCGGCGGCGATGGGACAGCGGTCGCAAGCCAGCTCCGGGGCCGGGGCGTGTGCCTAGAGGGGAGTCGGAGTTCGGATGTCTGCAAAGCGGCGGCGGGCACAGTCCCCTCGACGGCCTCCCCGCTGAGCAGGCAAGAGTGGAGGCTCCATTGGCGGCCATGTTGGGACGGGCCTATGGCGCCGCCAGCGCCGGGCGCTGGCTGATTGCGCTGCCGAGGCACGGGGCGACCTGCTGGGCCTGGGTGCGGCGGCCGTGACACGGCAGCGGGCGGAGCAGCGCCGGCGCGGGCTGACCGCGCGGCCAAGCCACAACACCAACTTGCTGGGCCTGGGGCGGCGGCGGCAAAGCGGCAATGCGTAGGGGGCACCGGAGGTGGCGGCGCCGGCACACAAAGCGCGGCCAGAACTACAGGTCCTTTTTTCCTTCCCCAAGAGCAAAGCGGACCGATGCTTCCAATAAACGCCCAGTGTCCGCTTCCAGAAGCCGCGGCTGGACACGCGGATATGTGCCGGTGGTGGCACTGTTCCAAGAACAGTGAACTGAGTCTGGTGTACTGTACATCTAAGGGCGATGGTATACGACTTTAAGGATATAGGTAGATGACACCAATGCTGGCGGGACGGCCCTTCGAACAGCCAATTCCATGGAAATTGAGCTTGATCCAACCCTTGGGAGGAGGCGACCATGTAATCCGTTTCATTGCCGGGAGACGGTGACGGAAAACAGGTCCCCAGAATGGAGTATCATCATCCCTGCAAACACATGGATCTTCTCTGAATGGGCGTGATATTCGCTCTCCTGTTGCATACGGAGGGCAGCCACATGACTGAAACAATTGAGGAAGAACAATTAATGATTTTTCCACTGAAATGGCTTCTTGGTCTAAAATTTTCATTCAGAATACAGTAACGCAAAGCAAACGCATGTTAAATAGCTAGACATTGGACTCAAGCTTTCAAGATCTTACTCAAAAGAAAGGAATGAGTTATACTCCGCCTCCAACATGAAGTTATGGTAAAATTTCTCCTTGAGTGTCAGCCCTGTAGAGTCAGATTCACCATTAAAAAAGAACAATAGGAAGAAACCAAGCATAAGCTGATAATCAGAAGCAGAAGAACTACTTGGCAATTTTGAGTATATGTCCATATTATCGTCTACTTCAACAAACTCCACCTTCAACTCACAAACACCATCTAATTCCTCATTGGATTCTCCCATAGCAATGGCTTCATGAATGTAATCCACGGTTGCCCACAGGAACCTGTCCCTTTCCAAAGCTAGGGAATCCCTGATACTGGTTCATCCACGGTTCCAATTTTCAAATGAACCATAAGCACTTTCCACACTGTACTTCAACCCATAGGAAACCAGAATCACCTTTTTTAATTGTTTCAGAGAGAAGTTTGATTCCACAAGATTCCCCATGAATTTCAGACCTGGAACATAGAAAAGTGTTGGCTTCTCCACACTTCTTTGGTATTGAGTTGCATGCACCGACCAATTCAACCCAAAAGCTTAAGCTGATGGGGAGAGGTGGGCAATTCACTTATATTCCAACATTTGGCACTGCTCATTAACTAGAACTCTTACTCCCAAGTCGAAGCAAGCCTTGACATCAGCTGGCGAGAGCGCTGGGTCATATATTTCAATGTTGCCAACTGGAAATACTTTATCTTCCTTTAGAAGAAGAACGAAAGCAAACTGATACTGAGACCTCATGTCAAATTCAAAGCTCCCAAGGCCATAAATTACCAAATCCATGCATTCATGACTTCCCAACATGCTTGAGATACGATCTCCAATACTTGGATTTTCCTTAAGCTGATGAATGAACTTTTCGTACAGTGAAGAACTCCTAACATCCAGCATAGTTTCATGCACTTCTTTAACTATGCTCACCGCTTCCTTTACGTCTTTATCCTCAATGTATGCATCATTAGGATTTAAATACCATCTAGTTTAATGAAAAAACAGACCATGAATCAGTCAGTGAGGTTGCTAATGACAAATAGCAAATACAATTCACAATGAGAGTTAGGACACATTTACAGATTTACTATTACACAGCAATGCACTTTGCTCTCTCTACAACAATATCTATGCACTTCTGGCTGTAGCAATATCATGATTGGTTAAGCAGATCTCACTTGGAAGTTCAATGATAAAAGAGAGCCAATATTTCCATAACCAAATCTAGAGAAGCCCCAAAGTGAACAAAAACATAGATGACCTGAAGGAGCTCACATTGTAACACACAAAGAGCACTTTCATTCCACAAACCTAAAATGTACCAGATTCTTGAACGCAGTATATATTTTTTTTTAAAAAAAATAAGTCATGCATTTTAGTGATCAAATAGCAGGGGAACAAAATTGTTTGAAAGAATATTTCAGCAGTTATATGCAAATCATAACAGAAAAAATTGACTAGCTTGTAGAATGTAGACTATTAGCACTGCAGGTTAACATCATCAGTGAAGAAATAAGAACTTGCACTGCAGCAATATCATTATTGGTAAAGCAAATCTTACTCAGAGTTCAATAATATGAGGAAGACAAAAGAAATCAATAACCAAATGTAACCAAGCCATAAAATGGGCCAACTGATCAAAATTAGTTTAGCAATTAGTATACAGACCACATTTCAGACCAGAAAACTAATATTTATCAGTATATTGTGGTATGTAACATTTTGTTTTAAGTCACTGATACAACACGGGAAAAAACTGAACCAAAAATCATGTTAGAGTGTAAGGATCTTAGCAGGTACGTGATCTTACCCTGCTAACTGAGCATCATAGTTCATTTGGACGTTCACCGTGCTCCAAACTCTCTTAGGACAATTCACTGCAACAGAGAAAGAGGCAACAAAACATCAGATCCAACTATATAAAACCACAAATACGTATATGTTTTATGGATGAAATATGAACAATTGTACAGCAGAACAACAACCTGGCACAAGATGGTCCATGTCAATTTCAGGATCAAACTGGAATACATGAACTGAAAAGGAGCTGGGAAGAGCACTAATCATGTCATGTCTCTCTGTATTAGCAATGCAGTACATGCATCTGCATTCCTCTTCCTCCTGTGAATGGTCACAATCTTTTTTTGAAAGAAATGAATTGCCAGAATCTTTGGCTAGTTCATCGTCAGGACCATCATCTCCCCAGAGAGGGCTATCGAGCAAACCATCGATTTCTGAGCACAGCTCAATCTCACACACATACTCCTGAATTGCAATCACCCTCCTCACCTTCTCTCTCTGCTCAGTGACACCAAACTTCTCCTGCTTGGACATGCTGAGCTCAAGCATCTTGACCATGGTGCCAAAGCTCTGCCTGAGCAAGACAATCTTGCCGAGCTGATCCGTGCTCCAGTTCAAGGTGAGCAGGTTTTTGACGAAGACATGGTCCGCGTACGGCATGAAGATGAGCGTCGGCCCGCGAACTGGCTGGCACTGCTGGACCGACACGGTAACGACGCAGCCCAGCTCCTCCATGGCTTGGCGCTCCACGGGGGCCACGGTCGGGCACACCACCTCGACGTCGCTGATCGCGTCGGGGAACGCGCCGCGAAGGAGGAGTAGCACGGCGAGGCGGAACCGTGGCGCCCAGCTGTACTTCGCGCCGCATAGACCTGCATATGACAGCTAGTTCCTCCTTCGCCAGTAATAGATTGTCCAGGTTCTTCAGTATTTCAGGGGTATGGTATCTGATGGCCTTTTTTGTGCTATTATCTTTATACAGTTTGGTGGTACCCTTCTATCTGCTGGTAGCTGCAGGCACACAAAAGATAGTCTTAATAATATATATATAAAAAAAGATAAACATATCCTTTTTGCTAATTGAGAATGCAGTTAACAGTATTTGAAGCTGAACTCAGGAAACTTAACTTCGATCAAATGGGTGGTTCCAGCTACAGCTTTAAACTCCAAGTTGCGCCTACCAAGTTTCTTCGGGTACACCACGATCAATAAATCAAGTTTATGTTCAGCCATTTTTACATTTACATGACCTTCTGCAACCTATAAAACATGCGAGTTAGAAAAACAGGTAAACCAAACAAGATCATTTGGTTTTGAGGGAAGGATTTGCCTCTGGGAACTGATCCACAGATGCAATGAATAGGTTTAGCCTATCTCCTTGATCAGCCGCATCTCTGTTAAGTCAAGGCAGAAGTTTCACAGCACTATTAAGATGGTGGATGACGAAGCTGTAAACCTTGCAGACATTCTTTTCATGAGAAGGCGTAGATAGCCTTACCCAGTTTCTAAACAATCTAGACCCAAAAGATGTGCATGTATTGTTCATAGTTTGGAACAGAGACCCTTCTGTTGTACCATTCGAGTTGTTCCTGGATACTTGAAAACACATTAGTTGTTACTCCATAAATTGAACAAAAGAGAAGAAGCAGTTCACCAAAAAAAAAAACTCTAGCTGTCTTGTTGACTGTATGTATGGGAGAAAGAAATTATTGTCAACAAAACTATCAACGAAGCTAGAGGCCAAGGACAGACCTGAGAAAGAAATATTAATAAATATCCAAAACTTTGAAAGTGCTGCAAAAGACTCTACCTCAAGTTGTTGAAAAGCCTTAGCTGATAAGGACAATAATGTATCAGCAGAAAATGGCCGGAATGAAGAACAAAAGCATATTATCCTTTCCATGCTGAAACTTTTGAGATATCGAACCGATGATGCTAATGCTTGAACAATAGCTCTGGCATCACCATGATAGCCTAGTTTTGAACAGATTGCAGTTATGCGACATCATATACTACATTACGAACAACTGGTGACTGAGGCAGGATGATAATGAATACACCAAACACCATTCAGAATAGAATTAAAAGGCTAACAGTACCTCAATCCCATGAAGATTGTTGTTGTCATCATTTGTTTCTATCAGCCTTCTATCATCTTCAGCCCTAGAATCATTGTCTACATACTTTTCAAATAAAGTTATCAGTTCAGCCAAAGCACCACCCTTGCCAAAACATTCACATGATACACGATCAATCCGCACATTAGAGGTGGGTCCCACATATGCCATTATAATCTACAAAATAAGTAGATGCTGATCTAGATAAATTTGGGAGAGAAATATTTACTCAATTGGCAAGACCTTCAAGCGAAGTATACATAAAAGGAAATGAAGGTGTAGGGTAAGAGAACATTTATTGAGCTTAGGCTGCCATGAAGAAAAGGCAAGGACACTTCGTGACAGACAACTGGAGGTGAACTTGGCATGGATTGTAAACGGAAAGGAAATCTCAACGGTGGGACCAGAAACAGGCCCAGCCCTAGAGGGGGGCGGGAGGGACGCCCGTCCCAGGTCCAGAAATTCGATGGGCCCCCAGGTTATATATGCGTATACACTAGTAGTAATCGTAACAGGAAATAGGAAATACGATTTGTTCGTCACACCAGGTGCCGTCCGTCTTCCATGATCAGCGCAGCGCAAGTACACGACCTTTCCTTTTCCTCCGTTCCCTTCATCCGCTGCGCGTGACAGCGTGAGCGCGTGAGGGGCCTGCCGGCGGCGGCGTTTCAAGCTTCCAGCAGGCTGTAGGCGGCAGACGGCAGCAACTAGCAAGGGCCCTCCCTGAATCCTGATCGGCTTCGGCACTCAGTTTCAGGCTTCCAGCAAGCACCATCGGCCACCACAACAGAGCAATCAGGCCTTAGGCCGTCAGGCACAAGGTAGAAATCTAAAATAATTAGTTACTATTTACTAATTAACTAATTGTTTCTCTTATATGATCCCCTTTAGAAATTGTAGTTACTAATTGTTTCTCTAAATTTCATCTGACATTGATTTAAATGATCTAATTTCCAAGCTAAGGGTTACACAATCCGCTTTGCTAGATAGAGAAATGACAGCTATGGAGATTTTTTTTAGTTTGTTATAGAGGATGATTGTTATCACAGTACTTCCATTGCTTTCGCATCTTGTTTACTATGCCAATGATTATGGCAGCACCAATCGAAAGAAACTTCTCAAAATTAAAATTGTTGCAGAACTATTTGAGACCTACAATGTCACAAGAGAGGTTAAATGGATTAGCGACATTATGCATTGAGAAGATTGATATTGAAACCATCATCGATGACTTCGCCTCAATGAATGTTAGAAGAATTTTTTGAGGTGATTTAATATATATACAAATTATTGCATATCAATATAGCATTTGCATTAAGTCAAATGTGCTTATTAGTAACATGTATATGGGCGTGTATATGCTACCAATAGATAGTACTAGTCGTATTATCATATTTATATAAATAGGCCCAAATTTTTTGGTTCGTTCTAGGTCCCAAAAACCTTAGGACCGGCCCTGACCAGAAAAGGTGTGCTATACATACTACTAAACTACACTAAAAGAATTGTTTGCGGTTGCTGCCAACTTGCAAGCAACCATAGCATCAAATTGAACCTGAAGTGTCAGCACCCTGAATTAAATATCCATATAGCATGACATCACAGCTATTAAGCTACAGATTACCCTTTAATAAATCAACAAGATTATAGCTAAAACTCTGATTAGTTTGCTAAATAACTAGACTTCCATTAATAAAAGGGCATCGTCATGAAAGGTAAGTGACTCATAAACTAGAAGAACCATACAAAATATATGAGAAGCAAGTAGAGGTCGATTATACTCAATAAAATATCAGCTACAGCAATCATGTGGATAGAAAAACAAAAAAACATCTACAACTTGAACATGAGCACATGATGGTCAAGATCAACTAACTGATAATTCTCGTCAGGTACCTTACCTTCTCTGTGGCAAAAGAGAGCGGTGTCCCAAGATGGCCTCCAAAGGCGCCAATTCAAGTAGCACATCTTCGAGTCCGCTCCAGGAGTAGCTGTCCAGGAATTCCCCTTGGATGACCTCACCCGTGGACACCTCGATAGCCACCATCCCAACCTTCACTTCGAGCCCCTCCCTCCCCGCCGCCTCCACCTCCTTATCCACGACGCAGACGAGGTAGCTGCTCCCCTCCTCGGGCGCGGCGCCGCCACCCTCCAGCTCTCCTGCCGCGGCCTCGATCGTGGCACGCGTATACACCGCGGACAAGCTCCGAGCGAACGGGCGGTTCCCGTGCCCCCGGCCGCGGTCTCGGTCCAGCGCGCGACCTTGTGGCCAGCGACGGAGGCGGCGGACGTGGGAGCCGAGGTAGAAGGTGGGGATGCTTTGCGGTGAGGAAGCTGCGGTCCGAGTGCGCAACGATGCCAAGCACCGCGGCGGCGACGGGCGACGCCCTCAGCGAAGAAGCGGAAGCGGTAGCCCACCTCGACCATGAGGAGCACGCCGGGGTGGCGAGCCTTGAGGTCGACCACCTGCTGCTCCAGCGAGGTGCAACCCTTTGACGCCGGCCCGGCGGCGGCAAGGGGGCTCAAGGGGCGGGCGGCGGTGGGTCGAGCGGCTCAGGGGCGGCGTCATGGGAAGAAGGAGGGGGTGGGATTGGACCTTTTGGCGGCGGGGGATTTGGGGGAGAGGGAGAGTGCGCGATTCCGCATGGCTAGGGAGGAGGAGGCAACGATGGAGACGGGCCTGTAATGGTTCTTACAGCTTCATGCTGTTAATTAATACAAGCTTGTTTCTTCGTAAAAAAAAAACGATGGAGACGGGCCGCGGATGGTTTGGGCTTGCCCATGGCGTGGCCGCCTCCGCTTGGTCGGTCAGCGCGGGAAATGTGGGGGCGTGACCGCTACCGCCGCAAACGCAGAAAGGGTTTTTGAGGGCTTCAGGAATCAGGATGCCGGAGGGATATTTAACTTTTTGCCATCTTTACACGTGTCGTTCCTTCGTTTGTCAGTTTTATATGGACACGAAACAGTAAACCTTCTACGTATTTATTATTTTTGCTGATGTGGCACGCCATGCAATCAGCCAACGTGGCAGCGCCTCTTCTCCCACTGTTGCTTCTCTCTCCCTCTACTCACTGACAGGTGGGCCTAACAAGTCAGGTTCTTCAACCTCCAGCCACCGGTCAAGGTTGCCCCCAGGCCGCCACGCCTCGGCCTCGCACCGTTGGTCGCAAGATCTCCAGCGCAGCTACGGTCACGCGCCCCCGCCCCGCGCGAGCTCCGACCGCACGCGACCCGCCACGCGCGAGACCTGCGGGTGCTGCCCCGGCCGCACACGCGCCTCGCCCTGCCCGCGCGAGCACATCTGGCCATCACGCAGCGATGGGAGGAAGGAGCTTGTGTCGAGTCCCGGCCACATCGAACTGACTAGGCGTGTGCAGGAACCTCAACATGCGGCCTCCCTAGGCATGCGACGGCCTCGGCGCTCAGTGGCCTGGCCGTACGTGGGACGACAGCAGCGGCTGACCGCGGCGGCCTCCGCGTGCACAGCTGTGTCCTCGACTTGCGGCGACCTGGCTGCGAGACAGCGGCGGCACCTCAGCGCGTGGCCGGCGTTCTCGGCGCGCGGCGGCCTCCGGGCTCCGGCCTGTCTGCCAGCCCACGGCGGAAGAGATAAAAAGAAAGAAACAAGCAAGCTAATAATCTGCCGTACGTACATGCATGTACACATGCGTATGCCATACAAGGACACGCTCGCGAGGAGAATTTCCATGCCAAGCTCAACGCTCGTCCATTTAAGGTATGCGACCGCACCGCGCGTGCGGCATTGGTGACCGGAGCTCGTAGGCGAGACGCGTGGCCCAAGGCGGCGCTAGAGGTCGCACGAATGGCGGCGCGGGACACGGCAGCGTGGGACAATCTCAGCGTGCTCTGATGGTTAGAGGTTGAAGAAGAACCTTACGCGTGGAGCCCACTTGTCAGCGAGTGGAGGGAGAGAGAAAGAGCAGCGGAAGAAGAGGCACTGCCACAACTGGCGTGCCACATTAGCAAAATGGTAAAAATGTAGAAGGTTTATTGTTTCAGGTGGTAAATATGTAGGTGCTTATATAAAGCTGGCAAACCAAAGAACCGCATGCTTAAAGATGATAAAAAGTTAAATATCCCAATGCCGAAATGTCGAAACTTGAAAGCGAAGGACCCAGTTGCTATGGCTTCCATCTGGGCCCCACGAGCCGATCAGCTTCAGTTTTGCCGGTCACCAGGTTTTATCAGGCTCCAGTGCTGAAGTAGCTGAACTGCTGATAAGATAATCCTCCAAAAGTTACCGCTGTTTGTTCACCGATTCGAAACTTTGTTCTAAAAATCAGCTATTTTCTATTTTTGACCACCAACAAATCCATATATGGTTTAAGCATTAGAAGATCTTTTTGTCGAACTCTAAACAGTCAGCTTCAGCCACCTATTGTTTAACCATTATCTGAGGTGCCTATATCAAAACAGAAATGTCCTAGTATCTCCCTGTATTGAGTACACAGTAGGAGTATTTAATTTAAATAAAACAAAAGGTCGTTTAACTGAACAGTGGCTTTTAGGTTCGCCGTGAGAATACAATACAGTATATAATTTTTACATAGCATTAAAGTATACAATAAGTTTATAGAAGATAATGGTAAAAAAGGAAATGTTTAATTTAAGACAAATTAACGGATCTTGTAGGAACATGATTAAGTGGACAATCATCATATCGAAGGAGCGAGGGTATATTGTCCATGTTGGCATACACTAAGCTCCGCCCCCCTGCTTTTGGCTAGCCAATTATGAAGTTCTGTTGGTTAAAAGCCTATTTCTAATATCATTAATTAATTATAGGAAAATATTTATCTAATCTTTCAGTATAATTATAGCGTGTTTGGTTTATTGTTGAGTTGGGAAGCCTAGTGGAAGGTGCAAGGTGCCTAAATTAGAATAAAAAACTTTGTTGAAAACTTGAAATGCACGTAGTAAATCCTAAAAAGGTTACAACCTTACAATTTCCCAGAAGTAATAATGTACTTTACCACTATGTTGCTAAAAAGCCACTGTAATGCTGAAAAAAATCCACAAAATCACAAGTGTTGGTAACCAACCAGATCAGCACGCCTATATAATAGTAAATAAAGAAACTGGTAACATCTCCTTATGTATGTATATGTGCCATCATTGTTGCATCCAACCATACACGTGCCAAAACTAGGGTTGCTTGTTTGCTTCCAAAAACTTTTCAGCTATGCTATCACATGGATGACACATTATGAAGTATTAAATACAGATTAAAAAAACTAATTACACAGATTGCGAGTATTTTATGAGACAAATCTTTAAATTAATCTAATTAATTCATGATTTGATAATATAGTGTTATAGTAAATATGTGCTAATAATGCATTAATTAAGATTAAAAATCATCAAAAGGTTTTCTAGCAAGTTTTGAAATTTGTTTTTTATTAGAATTGGAATTGGAAAAAGTCATATAGAGTATCCCTTAAGCTATAGAAGAGTCAATTCAATTCAATATAGAAATAGAACGTCTAATCGAGGACCAAAATGAAGATTGTGTATATCTATATATTATATTATAAATAGGCAAAATTTTAGTCTAATTTTTAGTCTACCTCTAACTATCAGATAATGGAGACTTTTCTTCCATCCCGACTTTATATATACAAATAACCCGTGACTTGAACACAGATTCCTAAGATGACTTGATAGCTAGAGTTCTAATAAAAAGGTCGCCCCAATCTTAATTAAGTTGAACTAGCAAAATATGCTCATATGTTGCAATGGGAAAAATAAATTATTGAGTGTGATGCAAAACACGATAAAAATATGACGTATCTATTTATATGTTGAAGAAATAAATTATATATTGAACATCCATGAAAAATGCGGGCATATTACGTATCTATTTATGTGTTTGCAATAGGCTATTAAAAATATTTTGCCATATAATTTGTAGTTACTTAAATAATAAATCCATACGGATTCACTGTAGTCTGTATTGTTATTTTACGGATTACTGGATCCCCATGTTTCATAAACACGTACTATAGAGATCCAGTAATCTATAAAATAATGGTATTCCCTCCATATTGATAAAGAAAGTTGTTTTGGATAAGGTTTGGGTTAAATATTGGGAACATAAATCATAAATAACTTTTAAATTATTGAGTTTGAAAATATAAAAATCATATGAATATATTTATCTTGAAATATATTTTTATAAAAATATAAATATATCACTTTATGATGAATACTTTTATAAAAATATGAAGTCAAAGTTATACTTTGGAGATCATATCGCTGTCCTAAACGGTTTCTTTTACCTATAGAGGGAGTACATACATAAATACTATAAGAATCTAGTAATCTATAAAATAATGGTACAGACTATAGTGAACCCGCATCTGTCTTGTTCAAATCAACACTAGGCTACGTAACACCGCGCTGTTCAAACGAACGCCATATGTCCGAACTCGGGATGATTTTTAATCCCTCAAGTCTCTAAATAACTGTCACTTCGCTTCTCAAGAAAACAATGTCAGCAATTTTAATAAATAATAAATATCATTAATTAGTATCATAATTAGTATCATTGGAAAAAGATCTTTAGAAGTTTTTTAATAAAATTATTTGGAGATATAAATATTATACCCATTTTTTACAAATCAAATTAAACTTGTGACACACATCCTACGGTAATGTTATTTAGGGACGGAGGGAGTACTCCGTAAGAGCAGCACAATAAATCACTATTTTGTTGACAGCAGATACTAGACAGGTCCCACACGTGAACTAGACCGAACTGGATCCTGCGGATTCGGACATCGGCATGACTTGTTTTTTCATATTGTTTTATCTTTACATCTCTTAATGTTTTGGTTTGGTCAAATTTATATTTGTCTACAATTCCTATTACTATTCTGGTTGGGGCCATACTTATTCTGGATCCAACGGGAAATGGAGTCATTTAGACACAGTTTCTGTGAGCAAAAGCTGATAACACAGTTTCATGGTGGAAACTTAGGGGGTGTTTGGATGGGCAGGGTAAAAGTTTGCCCTGTCTCATTGAATCTTATCACACATACATGAAATATTAAATGTAGTCTAAAAAATAATTAATTACACAGATTATGGTAATTTTGCGAGACCAATCTTTTAAAGCTAATTAATCCATAATTTGATAATGTGCTGCTACAGTAAATATTTGCTAATGATGGATTAATTATACTTAAAAAATTTGTCCCATGGTTTCCTGACGAGTGCTGTAATTTATTTTTTTATTAGTATTCGTAACCCCTCTCGACATCTTTCCGATATTTCGATGTGACACAGACAAAACTTTTTTCACACCATCCAAATACCCTCTTAGATTGATCGTGAGATACGGTTTCTACCCCCACGCTTCTCCTTGCACTTTCACCCTCATCTTTAGATTAATAAACTCATTTTTTACAATAAATCAAGAAAAAGTAACAGCAATTTTAATTACCTTGGGCGACGAAGCAGTACTTGTCTATTCCCTCCGTCCCATGGTGTCGTTAAAAATCTATACCCCTCTCACAAACATGTTTTTCTAGTGACAAACTCCATATGACGGAGGGAGTACGCTCTGCGCGCTTGAAGAAAAGGAGAGGAGAGAAGGAGGACAAGGCCACAAGGCACGCGTGCAGAAGACTTTGGCTCGTCTGGATGGGCTGGTCTTCTCTATTTGCTTCTTAAATCTTAACTAAGGGGTGTCAGGATGGACAGATCAAAAGTTTTTACAGTACTTACTAGAGACTGTTCCATCGGGGGTCCGTTCCGATCCCTCCTCGCGGGGGGTTGGGCGAATCGGACAATTTCCCAACGGCGGGGTCGGGGTGGAGGAGACATCGGAGACTGTTCCGTCGGGGGTCCGTTCCGATCCCCCCAACGGCGGCGGGGTCGGGGTGGAGGAGACATGTGGAGGCACCTTCGAGCGAGGTGGGGGAGTGGCGGGCGTTCGCAGCGGCCTATAGGTGCTTCGCAGGCCAAGTTGATTGGGCTCACCTCGTTGGCATCGGTAGCAGGATGCAGGCGAAACAGCTGTGCTGTTTTGTTTCTGACGGGTGCGTAATTACCACGTGCATCATCCAAGCAATGGTTTTATTTTACTATTCCGAAAATCAGTTCCTCAGCTACGGTGTTTTTTCTTGTTTTTTATTTTTTAATTTAAATTATGATATATTTACATCTAAATATTTCTGTGCTTTGCAAAGGAAGAAAAAAAATCTATCAATATTGCATTTTGTATTTTAATCCATACAAGTTTAATTGGTCACTGCCATTTTTTTTTGGGCAATTTTAACTTATATTACGAATGTCATGGTTATTCTAAAATAAATTAGAGGTTTTTAATTTAAGAGAAAGAGGAAACATAAATAGATATATAGCACTCTCTATAATCGTTTCTACTAATGTATTTTTTACCTGTTGCAACACAAAGAGGTCGGGTTGTGCCTCTGCAATAACCATCCGATCTAGATGCCCCTCATATGATTCTTCCGACATTCGAGATCTTACAACTTCCCCTCTTTAATAGTCAATCTCGGCATGATTAACCACGCCAGAAAATCGGTCGGCACCATAGTCTATCCTCCATCAACCATGGAACAAGCAACATCAGCTAGCCCCAAACCGTGTCCAACATGGATACGCTATTGGTCTGTGGTCTCTCCTAATCCCACATCCGCGACCCTCAAGTCTTCCTTCTCTTTCTGTCTGTGGAGGCGGCGGGGAGGCGGTAGTATACGCTCGATGCGAACAAGGAGAGGGCAGATGACATGGCCACTCACCAAAGGCTGCTCGAGAGGCGCGTGTTCCAAAGCACCAACCTGCCTTGTCCGTGCGTGTCGTCCAAGAGTCAAAAATCCATCCGTTCACCCATTAGAATTGGATCCATTGTAATCGCATGCTGGCATATCGCACACGCGTCAATCTTGATTTGCGCTCAGCTTCGTTCAGGAAATTGTGCATCGTTTCATGACGATGGATTGCAAAAAAGGTATTTTCTGATGGTGACCAATTAACCTTTCATAGGCACAGTTAAACCTAACAATAGTTTGGTTGGGTTAAGCGCATAGGCGGTTTTGTTTTGGTGTGGGGTTACCAAGTCACGGTCTAAGCTGGTTTGGGTTTGGCTTCTGCACATATACATCTTGGATTGGTATAGGTTTGGGGCGGATCCTAACCTATTGTCAGGTTTGTGCCTTGTTCATGTATTCCCTCAGTATTTCTTTGGTATCAGGCATGCTTGTAGTTTTTAGCTTTTCATAAATCCAAGATTCATTGTTGTCATGCATATTCCCTCAACTCTATAATTTTTATTTGCTACCTCTCTCTTCATGCTCCAGCAAAACTTGCTAAGATGCTATGATTTTTTTCTTGCAGGTAACGTGGCACTGAGGTTTTCTTTTCGCAAGGTTTTCTTTCCACAAGGTTTTCTTTTAGCTAAGCCAAAGAGAATGGTCAATGATAAATGTTTGTTTCATAAATTTGATAAAAACACTCTAACAATGAGCGGATTTTGTTATTCGTAAAATATTTAAATCTTTTTCGCGTGTCACAATGGTCTAAGTGAAATGAAGAGTAATTATATCATTGCAATTATGGTTGCAATTAAGTAGATCTTGTGCACATACTCCCTCCGTATCGGATTTAGATGACGTTTTTAGACAAGGTTTTGGTCAAACATTGGGAATATAAATCATGAATAACTTTTAAGTTGTTGAATTTCAAAATGTAAAACCTATATGAATAGATTTGTCTTGAAAAATACTTTCATAAAAGTATAAATATATCACTTTATAATGAGTATTTTTTATAAAAATATAAAGTCAAAGTTATACTTTGGAGACTATGTCATTGTCCAAAACATCATTGTCCAAAATCATCATCTAAATATGATATGGAGGGAGTATACTCGCTTGATGTAATTGTTTTTTATTCTATTCATATACTGCTTTGTTTTTATTTGTGATTTTATTTATATATTGCTCTATTATAAAAACTATTTTAATAGACACGCACGTACATATCCATTTAGTCATAGAAAAGAAAAACTGTCCCCCTTGGATTTTTTTTTTCTTTTCGTTTGGTTTGTGTATCCTGATCGGTCACGCGTCATCGAAAGAAAAGAGAATAGCTGGCCCGGTCTGGGTGGTCTGCCTCCAAAACTGCTACCCCCCCTCGCATCCCTCCATGGGTGTGGAACCGTGGAAGGCGTGGAAGGCTACTCGGCTAGGCTACCTGCCAACCTCTACCCAGGCCTCTCTCTCTCTCTCTCTCTCTCTCTCTCCCCACCCCCGAGAGCTGCTACCTCTCTCTCGCGCGCTGTGTGTGTGCACGGAGCTGCTAGTGCTACCTCTCCTCTCTCTGCTTAACTCGTTTTTAATTATTCCTTAAAAAAAAGAATTCTAACCACTTACTACATTTGATTGAAAAAATTTGATTGTCCGATGTTTCCACCGCTTACCACGAGCGTTGGTTTGCACGCCTGGTGAAATCTGTGCTTGATTGGCCCGGTTTAGCACCGAGTTCCCTCGGAATTCGCTGCCTCGTTTATGAGCAGACGGCCGCTGCAGCAGTAGTACCAGCATCCGCCGCTGGTAAAGGAGTAAAGGACGAGGAGGACGAGCATCCATCAAGTAAACAAAAACATGGGATTTTGAACGATGAAGTGCACAGCGAGTGACGAGTACTAAAATGTAATCGCATGCATGAAATAATAAGGGCACCACGCAATCGCATGCATGAAATAAAGAGCAGGCAACCTCACGCCACATGAAACAGTTTGAATTGAACTTGCTAATAAGTTGATTTTCGTTACGGTCCATGTCCGGTTGGGTTTCACAAGCGTCAGCTCTCCTCTCCTAAATATGCGGGTGAAGGTGAGGTGAGAGAGACGCCTCGCCAATGGACGGGGCCGGTGCAGTGGACGGGACGGGGGCAGCTTTTCATGCCAACTAGCAAGCAGCTGTCCAGCTGACGCAGAGGGCAAATGGGAGTGGGAGAGAAGTCTTGAATGACAGGGCGGCGACCGGCGCGCGACGTTCGGGAGGGCAGTGCGCCGCAGTGGGCCGGCCGCACCCGTGACCCTTCTCGTCTTCTACACGCTATCCTTTCATCATTGCTTTCTAATTTTCTAGTATGCACATACCCTCTCAAAAAATGATGAACAATGACACGGTCTCTAAAGTATAACTTTAACTTTATATTTTTGTAAATATATTCATCATAAAATGATAAATTTATATTTTTATGAAAGTATTTTTTAAGACAAATCTATGCATATAGTTTTCACATTTCTAAACTTAATAACTTAAAAGTTATTCATGATTTATGTTTCCAATGTTTGACCAAAACCTTATCTAAAACGTTATTTTTTTTCCCTATATGGTGGGAGTATACTGCTACAGTAACATCGTATTGCTTTGCACTACTGAGCGTCACCCCAAATCAACTTAGCCGAAGTTGCAAAAATTTGCATTTAAACAAGATCTCTGTCCAAAAAAGTACAATTATATGACTTCTATACATCATATTTAACCATTTATCTTATTTAAAAATTTTAATAGATATTATATATCTTGTTGACTTATTTTATTATTAGAGTCACTAATAATAATTTAATTATTTTATAATATATATAAAATTTTTAAATAAGATGAATGTTTTTTTAAAATTCTAGGGCCATTGCCCTGGTCTTTTAACTGAAGCCAAAAAGGCTCAGATTGTTTTACAGCGTTGCATGTGTGAACACCTAGAGAACAGACCAAAGTACCCCGACTAAAAGACTAGAAGAACAAGCCCTCATGTATGTTTGCAAACAGCAATTCCAAACAAAATAACGCCAAGTTAGCTATTTGATTTATGCAACCACCAGTTTGAAGATGGAATTGTGGTTGGACTCAGCGCCCTGCTTCTCCTTCACCATGAGATCGGCAGCTTGATTTAGCCATATGGTAGACAGAGAACCATCTTTCATCTCATCTTGAGGTTTTGAATCTTGGTCACCAACACTCCATCTTGTCTTCTGGGCATAAGAGACTCCATTCAAAAAGCAAAGATCATTCCTTAATTTCCATAAAGTCCAGAGTGCAGCAACAACAACTATATTCACAGCACACAATTTCTTTTTGGGTTATGCTCAGGGTACTCCGTTTACCCATAAGGAGGTAACATCTCGTAATCGATCCAGTTGTTGATTTTTCACAATTTAATTAATTACTAAATAAATTAATAAACTTAAGAAAACAAAAAATAAAACATCCGCATCCCCGGGGAAAATCCCGCGTGCCTTCCGAACTCCTCCTGCGCCCGAACTTCGCCGACGCCCGTACTCGCCGCGCCACACTTTCGCACGCCCGCGCCGCCGGGTTCGCGAAATCCCCGCGCAGCTCCCCAATCTCGCGGCTGGTCCCCGCGCTGCCGGGTTCAAGATATCCCCGCGCAGCTTCCCCAATCTCGTGCCCGTCCTCGTGCGGCGGAGCCGCCGGGTCAGGTGCGCTCGCACCTCTTCTTCCTCATGTCAATCTGATTTCTCCCTGAAACCTCGGAACCGAATCTCCTTCAAATCGGGGAAGATGGACGCGTTGGACGGGACAAACCGCCGCCCGACGAAGGGCAAGATGCCGCCGACGCGGCACCGCCGACCACGGCGGCGTCGGATGGGCGTGACGCCTTTGGACGCGCCACCGTCGGAGGCTCCGCCCCAACAAAGACGGTCTGCCGCCACTGGACGATCTTGGACGCTTTTCGCCTCGCCGCCGCAGCCTCCACGAACTGCCCACTAACGTCATGCCGCCCGGCGCAAAAATCGCATCTTGCATCTTGCATGCCGTGATAGCCTAAATCCATAAGATTTTTCGCATGCATCAACAAAATCTTAACAACCAAATCTTAAAAAAGATTTTTAATATTTCAAACCTTCCTTATTTACCCTATTTTTATAAAATAAAAATTCAATAAATACTATTACCTCCTAAGAGGTAACAGATGATCGTGGATCTGTTGGATTGGAATAAATAGACGGTCCACGTCATTTCGGAGTACCGCAGCAAAAGCCCATTTCTTTTTATTGGAAAGTCAAAACTTGCCAATTTAATCAAAGGAACAGCCTTCTGAAAATTGAAAACATTCCCTATTTGTAACCACATATGTTTAGCAACAACACATTCAAAAAATAGATGATTCACAATTTCAATCTCACAGTCACATTTTTTTCAATCACAATCCTATACAACGCCTCCACTATTGGATAGCTATACTAGTTAGAACCCAATCAATTGTCTTCCTGAAACTTCACTTTATCACCTCTACCAATCCTTCAACAAAAACCCATCCTAACCACCTAGGCAGCCCACATCACACCTATGAAACAATAGAGGCACCTACAATTTTAGACTCAAAATGTTAGGCTTGTTAGTATTGTACTTAAAGTCAATAAGCTCTTTTCAGAGCTTGTCTTTGTCTATTCCATATCTCTTCAGCTAGAAAGCTAACAAGCAAGTATTAAGATCCTTCAAATTTAGGATCCCTAAACCCCCATACTCCTTACACATGGCCATCGTCTCCCAATTCACCAAATGATATTTACTTGTATTTTTAGCATCATTCCAAAGATAATTAGACATATGAGTATTTAGCATCTGGATAACGCACTTAAGAGAATTTAACAAAGGACCAAATATATACGGGAATTCTAGCTAGACATGTTTTCAACAATAAACTCTGGCTGCAAGAGAAAGTAATCTTCCTCTCCGGCCTGCAATCCTCTTGAAGATCTTATCCACCAAAGGTTGGACTTCCTCCCTAGACAATTTTTCAAAATGCAAAGGGATCCCCAAGTACTTCATGGGGAATTTGCCTATTGGACAGTTAAAAATATGTACCGCCCTATAGATCTCATCCTCTTCCAAGATCATGGGGATTAACTCACTTTTATGGTAATTAATTCTCATAATGGAGATTTGTTCATACCAGAGCAGGGTTTGTTTCAAATTAACTTGTGATAGAAGAGGAAGGTGAGACGGCCCCTTTAGGGTAACAGCTAAATATGGCTTAATCTCTTCTTCACTAAAAGGTACATCTAGCATGTCTAAAAGGTACATCTAGCATGTCACACTCCTCCCAGAAGTCATCAGCCAAGTGTACACCTAAACGGGGCTCCTCACCAAACAAGTTTTTGTATAAACAAGTAATTTCGGATAGTACTACATGTGTATTTATTGTTCCTCCCCGGACTCCGTTTTTGTATAAACAAGTAATTTCGGATAGTAGTACATGTGTATTTATTGTTCCTCCCCGGACTCCTGCCGCTCTCCTCGTTGTCGTCGACGCAGCCGCGCTGCGCTGCGGCCGCTCCAGCTGCCTGCCCGGGAGCCGTGCTGCGGCGGCATGCCACGCTACTACTCATACTCCGGGCAGATGCGCGGCTCGTTCGACACCCCGACTCCTTGACAGCACTGGCATGGCGCCCGCCGAGCGCACCTTGTCGGACAGGCCGCGGATGTTTGGACTTGCTCTCATGTCCCAGATGGTCAGCAGCTCAAGGCGTAGAAGAGCACGCTGCGGTACATCTCCACGAGCTCCACCGGGGGTACGTACGTACTGCACCTCCTGAAGCTTAATTTCTACTCCCTGCATAAATCGAGTGCAAGCCGTACTGCCTCAGCCCACATCATGTTCGCACGCCTTACCGGCCGCCGCACGTCGTTATTCTCCCCTAGCCGTGCTGCTTCAGCACAGCACAAGCAAGGTCGTCATGCTCAGTTGCTCACCCAGCAAAATTCACACACAAAAAAAAGTTGCTCACCCAGCAAAACCCGTAAGAGCGGGGCGGGTTGGGGCCGGTTCCCTCAAGAAATTTTTGTGTGGTAGGGTAACTGGTTGGCATCGTGTGGCGGGTCTGTCCTCGTTAGCTGCTGCAGTCGCGCTCCAATTGTGTCAATGCCCTTGCGCCCCTCCTCCGGTCCTCCCCTTCTTTCACTTCCCTTCCCCTTCTCTCTCATTGCCTTCCCATCGGCCGGCCCTCTTCCTTCTGTCCTCCGGCTTCCGCTTCTGTCTGTTTGTGCTTTCTTGCTCGTGCTTCGGCCAGTGCTCCCCCAACGCCAGTGCTCCCCCCAACGCGGAGTCAAGTCTTGTTCCAAGTCCTGCTGCTTGGTGTGCTTTCCACCTGCTATTGGCGCCGGAACGTGGTGAGTGAGTGGGTGAGCGTGGGATTAGGCGCTGCCGCCTGGCTGCCGGCCTTTGCTTGTTGACACGCGGCCGCGCCGTACGGGCGCGCGCCGCACAACCGATCGGTGATGGATGGCACGGCGCACAGAGGCGCAGGCTCGTAGCGAGGAAGAAGACACGGCCGCTCAGCGAAAGGGCGAATCACGGATTAGCGGACGCGGAAGCCAGGTCTTGACTGTGAGTAAACCCTAGCACTCTTTTCTTTGGTCTTTGCTCTGCAGCGTTCGTTTTGTGGTTCTTGATGCTAGGGAAATCCAGCATCACGTCTCCACGCTCTCCACGCCGCCATGTCATCCCACCCCTGACATTCTCCTTTTTCTTCTCTCTTTCCATCAGTTTCTTGCAACATTTTGGGTGTAAGATTGGGCCAATCAGTGTTGTGGTGAAGAGATGGATAAGAAGGTTTGGCAACAACAGAAGGACACCCACAAGGATGTAACCGACGAGCAGCAGCCAAAGGAGGCTGCTTTGGCTCCCAGTGTGCCTGCGGAGAGAGCCACCGAGGATGTGCCCAGCATCATTGCCTATAAACCCTTTCTCTAAAGTCTCAGCTCCCTTGCCCATAAACCCTTTCTCCCAATTCTCAGCTCCCAAGAACGAGACGCCCTCTATCAAATTCAGCAACCCTTCCTTTGGTCCCAAAACCACAGCCCCGTTCTTCTTTAGAGCAACACACGGTGCGGGAAACACAGAGCCACCCAACTTCTCCTTTGGAGCAACAGCCAATGCAGCAAAGAAGAACATCAACCAGAGAGAGGAGGAAGAGGTGACAGGCACCAACACCGACACAGTGCCTCTCGAATTCCCCCCATTCTCCATGGGGCTCTCAGCCACTGACAAGAAGCCCACCAGCAAGAAGCCTTTTGGGACCAAGAATCCCAACAAGCACCAGACTAAGACTACAGGGCTTGGGGTAGGGGTGAAGAAGGAGAAGGCAGAGCAGCCACAGATGAGCAATGAGGAGATGCAACAGATGATTCAAAGTGCCCTAAGCTCAGTGTCAACCAAGGGATGGACAATTGAGATGCTGCGAGCAGCTCCAAAAGAAATGAGCTTCCTTGTGAAAGGAATGAGAACCCGCCAAAATTCTCCCTTCAATGCGCTCATACAGAATTTAGTTGGGCTTCATGGTGTGCGCAAGAGCATGATTCTGCTAAAGACAAAAGGGGCCATTTCTTCTCCTTTGAGAAAAATCTGTATGGAAACTAATGTGTGTGAGGAGTGGAAAGAAGAGAAAGATAAAGATCTACTTAGCAGCGATGATCTCTTTTCCAACATATGTTCTAAATGGGGTGGCGAGTACAAGAATATGGATGCTAACCAATTTTTTCTCAGTGTTCTCGATGCTTTAGACAAAGAGCAAATCAGAACATATGGATTAGCAGAAGATTGCCACGATACCATCATCAGGAAATTATTCAGAGGGAAGCTATCTGATGGGAACTATTTCTTTAGCCTCTCATTGGATTGTATGGAAACGAAAGAATTTGGTGAGGAAAATCCTATTACTGAGGCTCCACCCATATTTGTCATCCATTTGAAGAACCACACCGGCAATATTGAGGAGGAGGTTGATATGCAACCATTCTTTCACTCAAGAAGGTAAATTTTTTTTGCTAGATTAATCCTTGTAATTTCCTTGTCTTCTATTCGTCAAATCTTTAGCCGTGAGTTTGTGAGAGGGTGTTGGTGAGCTAAACACTTTTCATGTCTTTTTCTTATTTTTAGTAAACAAACTGAAAGTTATTAGGCAAGAGATTCATGACTGTTTATATTTATATAATATGCAGGAAACGTTACAGAAACACATTTTATCGCTTTTTTCTTATTTTTTAGTAAACAAACTGAAAGTTATTAGGCAAGAGATTCATGACTGTTTATATTTATATAATATGCAGGAAACGTTACAGAAACACATTTTATCGCTTGGTTGGTGTCTTATGCCATGATGAAGAAGAAAAATATATTGCTTATTTGAAAGGTAGCAATATTAGGTTCAATAGAACAGTAAAAAATTGTGATTGGGTTTATGCAAGAGATGAGGAAGTAGCAGAGGCTTCTTTGGAAACTATTAGAGGTCACCCTGAATTACTTTTTTATGAAAGAATGGGTGATTCATTATCTGTTGAGGACATGCTTAGGACTAATAAGAAGGATGAGATTAAAGAGAAGGAGATTCACTACAAGACCAGAATAATTCATTTTCTCAATCGCCGTGCTCGCATTGTCCTGGAAGATAATAATGCACCATATCCTTTGATCCCTGTTCGTAAGTAACAATATCCCTTTACCTTTACTTTATTGTATTAGTTTATGTTAAATGGTGAAACTTTCCTTATTAGGTAAGCTGCTGACATTCCAAATCCAAACAAAATAGGTTTAAATAAACAAACAACAGTCTGTTAGTGGTTATCTGGATTAAAAAAATCTTTTTCGCATATTTTTTCTCATTGTAATTCTTACCTTCTCATGCAGTTAATGTGCTAATACTTGGTGGTAAGGTGACTTTGCACTCAGGTGTAGTGTCCAAGTACCACATTCTTAACAATATCAAACGATTCCTTAAAGGCGAAACATCCTTGGTATATAAGTGCTCTTGATTCATGATTGAGTTTGAATAATGCCACCAATACTAATTCATGATCTTTTTCTTTTTTCTTTTCTTTTTTTTTTTTTTGTATGCAGATGGTGGATGTAAAGGCTGACCTCAATATGATGTTCTCAAGGTAGCTGCTGGTGGTTACAAGATTTAGACTTTATGAACTGCTATTTGGTTTGATAAATATTGATTTTCATGTTGTCCACAGGACTTATTTATTTGAGCCCACACCAGAAGTCAAACTTCTTGATTACCTTGGAGTCCATATACATCATGGATGGGTGTTTAAGCCAGTAAGTCTGCTGGTCAACCCATCTAATATACCTATTCATATCTTTGGGTGGAGGCTAACACTAGATTTTGTGGATTTGGATTATTAGGACAGCGACTTAGCCTCCGTATTACATGAATGTTCATACAAAGGACTCATGTCCATGGATGAGAGTTCTCATGGTGAGTTTTAGTTTTAGTTACAAATTTAATTACTGACGCAATAATTTATCTACACTCCTAATGTTCTCACCCTCTTGATTTCAATGATTTTTAGATGAGACGGTTCTTGAATTTCTTAACGGTCCTCAAGTAACTGAATATGGGTAAACATCTATTTTATATACTTTAGAAGTGATATATTATAGAAAATTCAAATTTTGATCTATGATATTACAAAAATGTGATGAAGTGCTTTTTAATGGTGCAGCTTGGCATGCTTACATGATGATTTGGAAGAAAACACACCTGCACTCCTGTTTTGTAACAATCATTTTATCATTATTGTCAAGGTAGAATCATTAGTCTCTGAAGCAACGGTTTTAGTCTTCGTTGTTCTAGTCTTGATAGGTTTTAATTTTGTTATTATTGTGTAGATTAATGGGACAGTACAAATGTTGGAAACTAGAGCATGTGAGGAAGGTGTTGTATGGAAAAGGCTGGAGGTATGCTAATGCACGTTTTCATCATTATTATATGCAATTGAAATGCAATGGTTACCATTCTTTGTCACTGGTCATTAGGTGAATGGTGGTGGCAAACCAATGGATATCAACTCTGCCCCAACAAACTTTGAGGTGGAAGGGGTGAGTGGTGGTGGACAACCAATAGATACCAACTTTGCCCCAATAAATTTTGAGGAGAGCAAGGAATCGAGCAGTCTGGACAGGGATATTATGACCTTTGCTGGGCGATCTCGCATGGTTGTTGGGCTCCCAAATCCTAATACCAAATGCTTTAATGTGGTGCTACAGATGCTTCTGGCAATTGATAGTCTGCGCACCACAATATTAAATCCAGATGTTCGGAAAGAAGGGACTCTTCTTCGTGATCTAATCAGCCTTTTTTCTGCCACAACTGCTTCAAACTCTTCAAGTGATGCTTGGAGGGAAACCTTGATTTGTTATAACAGTCTCTTCTCTTCTATTTCATCTAAGTTCTCTGAAGTTCATGAACACCATGGCAGCCTTGCTCTGTTTGATTATGTTTGCCATCTTGCTGAGAAACAGAGTGGTTCATCAGACACAATTCTAACCTTCATTTTTCAAGGCATATTTTCTGCTAATATCTCCTACTTAGAATGCTCTCACAGTTCTCTTCCCCATCAAGAGCCATTCCTTCGTCTCGCACTCGATATTCCATCAAAGCGTACTGAAGGTATTGATGAAGAGGTGGATAATAGCAATGGTCTGGTATCAGTTGAGAGCTGCATAGCTTCGTTCTTTGAGGAAGAAGTTAAATCCGAATGTGATGTGTGTGGAAAGGAAAGATCAAGTAAGAGAAGATCACTTATAGAAAAAGCTCCAACTGTTCTGGTTGTTGCTTTGAAAAGAGCAGTTTGGTCTGCAGACAGACATAATTATAGAGTGAATGGGCATGTGAGATTTGAGGACATGCTTGATATACAAAAATTCATGGACCCAAGGTAATATGTTTTCCTTTTAACATTCAACCTGCATTTTTTATTTTTTTTGACAGCAGACCTGCATTTTTTATTGGCAGCAAAGGTTCTTAATGTGATCATCACTATTTCTTATTATGTGCAGCTCCAAGGACCTCAACAGAACCAAATACCGTCTCATTGGTGTTGCCCAGCATCACGCAATATCAACTGACATAGGTCAATATACTGCTTTTGTGAGATGTGACAAGGATTGGGTTTTTACTAATGATGGTTCAATCAGTATCTGCACTCTAGATGCGGTTCTTCAGTGTGAAGCTTCCTTACTGTTTTATGAAAGGGTTGGAAAGCTAGACCCACCTCCTGCTTCACTCCTCATCTCACAAGGGTCTGAAACTCTGAATGGAAATTAGTTGGTGCTAGGAAAGAAAAGAAAGCAAAGACTAATCCGAATCTTCTTCCCCCAAAAGAACATAAGCGTAAGAAGCATGACTTCAAAGGAAGTGCAACATCAGAATCTGAGAAGCACAGGAAGGATATGCAAGGAATACCCAATACACATCAAATTCCTCCTGCCACCATAGAAAAGGTAAAGTTCGCTCCCCCAGCCCACCACACATTGCATTGCATTTATTTGCTTTGTATCCTTCTAAATTGTGATTTTTGGGGTTTATATATGTTCTTGAAGGGGGGAGATCCTTTATGGATACGGTGACCAATGCTGAGAATGTGGAAGTGGGAAACAAATTCAAGGCATTCCTCAACACGTATGTGTATTCTTATATATGTCCATAATGCTCATCTTTATTGTTTTTTGAAAGACCAATGCTTATAATCATTAAAATGATTTGTTTTGTTTGTCATGGAGAAAGCCAACAATATTGTCCCTGCCTGAAAGGGATTGATAAGAGTGGTGCATCCTCTTATGAATTACATGTACCCTATTCACACATTCGAAAATTTTCACGACCCTTTGCTATGAATGTGTGCAATAACTACAACAGGTGACAATTTTTTTTTTTTGCTTCATTTCCATTAGTCAATTTATTCAATTGGATGCTCAAGATTTATTTCTGGTGCAACAGGCTAAAGAAGAGCCTGAAGACAGCCGCAAGATCATTCCTGAAGAAGTACTTAAAAATGAAATCAAAGCCTAAGCTTACTTTGAAAATCGTTGGATGTCCTCTGATGTAAGTGCACAACACTAAACTTGTGTAGCTCCTGAAAGACACTATAGGGATATGTATTGACAAATGCTGTTGTCATTGCAGGCACCAATGTTTGAGAGAATATCTAAAAGGAAAACGTTCTGTGGAAGTAATGAAAGTCTATGGCCACAACAGAGATACCATATATGTTCCTACACCCGATTATGCCTTGGTGTTGCAGGGCATTATATGGTTTATCCTCATGAAACACAAGAATGGTTTCTCTTGGAATGGTGGTTTCAGTATTAATGATATTGAGGTAATCAATGGGAACATCTTCATTATCACCAGACCTCCAAAGAAGTTTACAGTTTTAGAAGAGTTGATAGAGGCCATGGAAAAGGATTTTCTCAGATATGCAGAATTATTCCTAAAACAGCGTATCGTGATGGTTTTGTCCAGTGCTTATTATAAGGCTCAGCAGGTTAATGGTAAGTACTGTGTTCCTTATCTGGTTGAGTTTGAGCGACTGTTCAGAGAGATGAGGGACTATTCCGAAGTTTGGTCAAATGATGACTTGGCAGAGAGTTTCCGTGATTTTATAAGGCATCATCCCTTCCTGAAACCACCTCTTGGTATAGCACATTTTTTATCAGGCATCTACAGTGGTTGCCGCTCCCATGACCCTGGAGATCCTGATGTGCGCTTCAAGGAAGTTGTATCGAGATTGGGGCATGCTTGGGCCCGCGGCATGAACTTTAAAAACCCAATGGTTAATGCTGTCCTCAATTTCAGAGTGGGCAAGTCGCAGGAATCCGGACTGGGCGAGACAGAGGCAGTAAGACAATCCGGACTGGGCGAGACTGAGGCAGCAAGACAAGAGGAGAGCGAAGGTACAAACCCTGAAGATAAAGAACTTGTTTGGCCCCCAAACCTTGAGACTATGGTTGAGTTTATACGCCATCTGTTCAACCATGGGCCAGATTACTCTAAAGAAAAGGGGAACCTAAGGTTAGTTCAAGGCCAAGATGGTAAAATTGTACCTTATGGTGATAAGGAACCACAAAGACAACTAATGAAGACTTTGGAAGAAACTGAAGTTGCTGCTGCAGTTGATCTTGCAGGGTGTATTTGCCTACTTATTCTCCGTTTGGTGCAAACGAAATGCGTTTTACAAACGTAAGTTGCCCGTGCACTTCATATTCTTTTTTCTTGTGGAAATGTATGGTTTCTTATTATCGTATTCTCTTTTATAGGTGGCTCCGACCCATGTGGAGAGCTTATAAAAACTCCTCCTACAGGTATTTTTTTTTTCTCGAAGTGTTTCTGTTTGGTGTTCTTATGGTGGCTGGGTTGTATATAGGATAAATATGGGATATATTAGTATGGCTAGACCAAGATCATGGGCTCAGATCATAGCTAGACTTCTTTTTTTTGTATAAGGATTCAACCGATACTAAATCCACAAGCATATGGAGAGGGGGAGAGAGAACAGATTGAGTAAACCTTTTACTGAAATGGATTATTGTAGGAATGAACATGGTGTGCCCATATATAATCAAGGACATTGTTCTTTCCCATGTCAATATTTTATCTCTTGCCCCACCACCAACACCACTTTTGATTTTGTAGAACTATCATATATTTTTCCAGTGTGTCAATTGTACTCGTATTGAAGTGCTGCTGGTAAAGGAACATCAGCTTTCTTAATGGAGTGTAAATATTATTTCCATAATTGGTGAATGTTGCAACATGGCCAAACTACCATTACAAGTACATATAGATTTCACAGAAATGCTAATGGTCTATTTTGAAATTTGGAAACCTGTTAGGAATGCCTTCTACAGAATCTTAAACTAACCACATAATTCATTGTATTATACCATGAGACAAGATAAGCATATGAGTTGCCTCCTAATAATATCCTATCTCCCCTATTCCTTCATGGGGTGTTTGGTTTTATGGATCAACCCATTCAAGATAGAGTCAATTCCCTTGTGTGGCACTAAAATTTATATTGTTTCCTTTGTGCCATTCAAATTCGTGCCACTAGATAAAATCCGCATCCCTTTGGTGCCATTCCATTATTTTTTCACCGCTAGATGCTATTGGTAGAATCACGTTATTTGCCCTTCCTTGTACTGAAGAGTTGGGCCCATGTGATGCCCTTCTGCGTGGAGGCAGAGCAGTGGAGGCGATATCTGGCTGTACGTGGAGGAAATCGGGCAGCGACCTTAACCTTGCTGACGTGAGAGAGCAACTTGGTGAGGCCGTAGCTGGCCTTCCATGGCGGTGGTTCTCGGTGGCCTGGAGGCTATACCTCTAGTCGTAGATCATGGGCAGCGAGGCAATGGACAGTGGCTAGTGGAGTGCCACGTATGGCACCACTGTTGTTGTGATGGTGGTTGTGGGCAAACCTGTCCTAGTAAGCTTGGTGGTGCAAGTTGTTGCGTTCGCGTTGAGTGTTGAATAGTCTAGTCATGCCGTTTGCGTAGAAGATGTGCTGGGAAGGAAGACCCTGATATCTAGAAGGAGGCAAGGAGGGGAGGTAAAATGGTCTTTTCTGGTCTCAGTTAATGGCCATCAATTGAAAATGGCACACAAGGGAGAGTAAAATTTATTCAATAGCACTCAAGGGAAAACCAAATTTCTAATGGCACATAAAGGAAGTCTCTTCTGGTCCATCATGAGTTCATCCCATTATTTTTCTGGGACTACTAGTCTACTACATCTCATATTTGTGTTAATCATGCGTGCATGAAGAATGAGGTGGTGATACATTTATCCAGTCTGAACAATGTGTGCATATATCAGAAAATTTATGTTAGCTTTTGCTCTTGTGCATACATTAGGAAATTTATTTTCTTAAACATAGGTTCAGTTTGGTGAATTTAATCTTCATGCAACCTCAGTAACCTTTATTAGATGCAGTACATATTCTAGATGCAATTGTGCTTACATTAGTAGACTCCATCCACCTGGTGGCTGGTGGGTTGTCTCTCACTTTGGCCAAGTTCAATATTCAGATTTGCTATGACCAAACTGGTTCCACCGCATCAACTTAGTTATAAGTGCCCAACGGCCATTGAGACAGTTTCATGGGTTGAAAGATGGGGCTAGACTTGTCTGGTCGTTATTATTTTGTAATCTTGCTTTTTGTTGCAGTTCAACTCCCATTGACGAGAGGGCAATGGAACAATGGGACAAGTGGTGGCAGCCTGATGAGGATGTAAGTTAATGTCTAGCAGTCACTATGACACTCTCAGTAAATAATGGCATTCTATGAATAATCATTTTAGGATTCTTAGAAATTCATAGAATGACTTGTTTTTTAGTACATCATAAAAAATGTGATAAAAGCATCAATGTAATAAAAAAGAGAATTTGAAATCATAACTTCTGAAACAACAAATAAAATTTTATAAAGAAATAAAAAAAGAGATTTGCGTAGATTAGTTAGCTCTGATTTTGTAAATTTTAATTTATTTGGGCATACTCATATCAACTTGGACCTAATATGATCGTATTGTCTGTTCATTCGCAGGACGAGTCGCAGGACGAGGAGTCGCAGGACGAGTCGCAGGACGAGGAATAGTGAACATGATGTTGTTATAAGATTAGATTATCAGATGTTACACTATTATCTCTTCTAAACTGCTAAAGTGTTTCCTGTCAACATATAGAGCGTAATGAACTCTCTGTGACAGCGTAATTACCTGCGTGTGACATGTGATGTAACTTGCACCAACACAAATATAGCGTTGCCGCTCAGCATAACGCATAACGTTATTTGGCCTCGCACCCTTGTTCATCAATCTGTAATCTACTTTTATTTAATCGTTCGTAACGTGCACGTAGCAGATGAAACAAGTGGATTTTCGCACGTGCTCATTGATAATTGACAGATGCATTATTATTAATGTTCTAAAACGATGTTATGCAGCTGTGTACGTGCATTTATTACCAAATGACGCAAGTACTAGTATCAGGCTTACCTCACCAAATTGTGTGTGATTCAAACACTTGATGAAAAAGTCAAGCGAAACTACATCAGGTGTTAGCGGCGAATTTTTGCTGTCAGCCAATCAGCCAAAGACCGCCCGGCACGGCTTTTAATGGTGGAGCCTCTCAGTGCCGATGACCACCGAAATAATGATCACGTATATCCTGCCACGTGGAAAATATAGAAAATCCTTAACTGATCAAGCAACTTCCCACGCACCATTAAGATCTGCATCGAAATTTTAGCCCACCTCATAGACAATCAAGATGAACAGGTGACGGGAGCAAATAAGTTCAAGTTGATATAATTCTAAGTTCAAGTTGATATAATTCACGACAAGATGAAACATAATCCAACGAGCACACACTGCAGTCTACATATGACCCACAATCTGATTTCGGAATCACAACAGACCACACAAACATAGTCCCAGTTCCATGTGGGTTGTCACTTTAAACCCTGGCAACGGCCATGTCTTTCTCTGCACTTGCGGCTCGCTCTGCGAACTTTGCGAAGTTGAGATTGCACGCCCTCCCTTCGAACCTCTTCCTTGCCAGCTTGCACCATTTCATTCGTACTTGTTTCAGCATTCTCTCTACATGTTCATGTTAAGTAAACATAAGTATATTAATTAATGAAACAGCTCCGGTACAAAAACAGTTTTAATCAAAATGACAAGAAGTCTTAAGTTCAGAAATGGAACATAAAAGTTGCAGGCCCACAAATAAAACTCCATCAACCAAGCAATTCTAAAGTACTTAGATTAGATGATAAAATCTACCCTCTCCATTCCAAATTGTTAGTTGTTTATCAATATATATTACATGGTGTATCTGTACACCTGACAGAACAAAAACGACTTATAATTTAGACAATATAGAACAGAAGGAATACCGAAACTGACATGGGGGGAGGCAATAAAGAGATATCTGAAAGGATTAAGTCCACTTTTGGCCCCTGAACTATTGGTCGAGTCTAATTTTAGCCCTCAACTCTGAAACCGTCTAATTTTCACCCTCAACTGTCAAAACCGTTCACTTTTGGCACCTGGGAGCGGTTTTGACCGGGGTTGAGCGGTTTTGCATGGCACTGTAGCGTTGCTGACGTCAGCGATGATGTCAGCACTTCTTTTTAATTTGCGAAATTGATATCTTTTTATTCGGAGCTCCAAATATAGCAAATAATATATCAATTTTGATCGTCTCGACGAGCTCTTTGCAATGGTGTACTCCGTTTTGTTGTTTGAGATAATTTTATTTTATGAAAAAATAAATACTTATACAATCTGGACCTGAGCACTAAAAGCATGTGTGTGTATATATTATTATATACTCATGAGTGTCGTCCTGTTAATCTGGACCTGAGCACTTTTCCGTGCACTGAATCTACTACTGCTAGTCATGCATGATGCCTGGGCTAATCCGGTTAGCTATAAAAGAAGTTGTGTTTAAAAAGGACGACTGCAGTAGGCACTGCTCTGCCGTCAACTTGGATCGGATCCACCTGTGAAATGAAAAGAGGTGTTGAGCGCACATCACCGAATCACGGTCACACTAAACACGCCAGCTAGAGCGCACATCACCGAACGGAATCACGTCACTCCAGTCTGTCCCGTTGTCGTGCTCGTACGTGCTACGCCCAACAAGACGAGACCGGCCACAAGAATCGCCTGGCCCGATTGGTGATACGTCGCTCGTACCACGACGCCAACCAAGAGTACCGCCCCCTCTGGCCTGGCCGCATGCATGCATGGCTCAGGTGAAAAAGGCGACACGAGCGGGCGCGCGGACGGACGGACGGGCCGTGCGGCACGGCCCGGTGCGCTCGCGGGACAGTTCCTTCCGGCGCTGTGGAGCTAGCGCCAGCCACCCCGCGCTGCACCCGGATCGCCCTCCAAAGACACCAGGCACAGGCGTGGCGTCCACCATCGGGGGCGACGGACGTCTGGCCGGCGAGACGCGGCCGTTCCGGCTCGGGCGTTGCCTTGCCCCCGTCACGGGATTCGCCCGACCACATGTAACGTAACAGTTGCGTACGCCCCGCCCACGGGCTCCGTCGCGTCGTCCCCGTGGCCCTTGCCTCGCTGTCCCGCACGTGTGGTCGCTCCCCGCTCTGCCCCTTTCCTCGCCGACGCCGGGCCCCACGCCACGTCTCCCCACCTGTCAGCGAGGCTGCCACGCCCGGTGCGGGGCCCTACCCGCAGCGGGGCGGCTCTCCTCCGCCTCCTACTTTAAGCAGTGCAGTCGCAGTAGCATTACCCCTCCTCTCCGGCGCTAACACAACCCCCGCTCGTGTACTGCTGCTACTCTAATTAGTCTCTACTTGACCACTGCAGCTCGTGAGGGATTCGATTCGATTCGATTCGTTTCGTTTCGTTAGGGGTGGACGGACGGACGGGTGGGGGGGTGGGGGGTGGGGGAGTAGAGAAGGCGTAGATAGACAGGGGGACGCGGGTGTGTGGCATTGTTTCGTGGGCCGGCACAAAGATCGGGGCTAGAAATATTTATTTTTTCATAAAATAAAATTATCTCAAACAACAAAACGGAGTACACCATTGCAAAGAGCTCGTCGAGACGATCAAAAT
The DNA here is from genome assembly GCA_015844335.1 of Chrysopogon serrulatus. Taxonomy (NCBI): domain Eukaryota; kingdom Viridiplantae; phylum Streptophyta; class Magnoliopsida; order Poales; family Poaceae; genus Chrysopogon; species Chrysopogon serrulatus. Next base: position 69,957 of record JADLZL010007769.1, on the reverse strand, counting down.
TGATATATTATTTGCTATATTTGGAGCTCCGAATAAAAAGATATCAATTTCGCAAATTAAAAAGAAGTGCTTTGATCATCGCCGACGTTAGCAACGCTACAGTGCCATGCAAAACCGCTCAACCCCGGTCAAACCAAAGTGAATGGTTTTGACAGTTGAGGTTGAAAATTAGACGGTTTCAGAGTTGAGGGCTAAAATTAGACTCAACCAATAGTTGAGGGGCCAAAAGTGGACTTAATCCTATCTTGAAATATAGAACTTTTTGGATAGGAGTGCTTGGAAAGCAGCTATTGACGTGCCACGTGCCTAAACCAAGACAAGGGGCCATGTTAGGTTTCAACTCTAGCCTACCCCAATTTGTTTGGGACTAAAAGTTGTTGTTGTTGTTGTTGTTGTTGTTGTTGTTGTTGTTGTAGTAGCTTCTGTATAACAGAATTTATACAATGTGATACTAATGGTTGGTCGAAAAAAAATGTTTGTTAAAAATGTGTGCTCACCATATAGAACGAAATGGAACGTATTATGATTAACACAAGGATGCATGCATTTAAAACAGTATTTTACTCACGTACATGCTAGATTACCATAGCTTAGTTACCTACCTAACAGTAGAAAAAAAAACTAATATCAAAACATACTTATTATGATTTAACACAAAGGATGGCGCATTTAAAACAGTATATACATGCTAGAGTACATATGTAGCGAAAAATAGATCAAAACATACTCGTAACAAAGTTTACACAGTACACAATTACCTATCGACACGCAGATGCTTGGAGATCCCACTTACACAGTAGAAACGGTAAGCCAAGGGAATCCTTATGACATGATCAGCCACACCTTTTAGAGTCTGCTTCCTCATATCAACAGCAATCACCGGTACCTCTTTGACCTGGTAACTGTGTCTGTTCATGATGTAAACAACACCGGAATCATGCAAGCTCAGAGCAGGAAAACCTGAGTAGGCATTCAAGGTTGGCTGATCTTTGATTTCAGCCTCCAGGTCCACTGAAACTTTGATCACACGGTGTTTCTTCCACTTATTCCAAGAATCTTTCCTTCTCCATTCGACCGCCTCCCAACCTCCATTCAGTTCCACAGACATCTCAAAGTACTTGATGTAACCTTCAAGGACAATGATATCCCGACGAGCCACTGGATCAGGAAGCCAGAGCGGGCAGGGCACAGCTGGCGACGGCAGTGAAATGTAACGAAGCTCGCAGTTGTCCAAGAGGACGTCGCAGATGAGGATGCCCCACCAGAGATCGACCCAGCCCACTGAACCGAGCTCCCCTCCTATGGTGATCACCTTGTTGGAGTACTTGTAAAGCAGCGGTTTCTGTTGGGAATCAAGGCACGTCATCAACTTGGTGCTCCATGTCGCCGTCTCGGAGCTGTAGAGGTGAAGATAGTACTTGTCATATGCCTCCTGGAGTGCCGCCCAATCGAGTATAGCGACGAAGTACATGTCGCGAGCGCGGCAGCGCAGGAGGCCAAACTGGTACTCGGAGAATTTGAAGAGCGGGGGCGAGGGGACCAGATCCAGCGTTGGCCCCTTGTTCTCGGTGCCGGCCTGATAGACGAAGTCGTCGTTGTCGTACGAGTTTGGAAAGCCGCGGCATGGATCGCAGATAGGGACCCGGAGCAGTACGAGGTCATCCTCCGTGTTGATGATCTGTGGCGGGGGGCGGAACGCGGCGGAGGGCTCCAGATCCGGGCTGTAGACGGTGAAGTAGGAGGCTCGCGGCGGGTGGACCGCCCAGAAGGTCACCCTGATGCGCTTGTTGGTCCTCGAGAAACCCTCGGCGGTGGTGGCGTTGGTGCGGGAGCTGATGTAGCCCAACACACTGAGGAGGATGGAACCCGGAGGGGGACCCAGATCGTCGGGGTGGATAGGTGGAGGGGTCGCGCGGAAGGAATCGTTCATGGTGGATTGTAGGGGAAAGAGGGGGCCGGTGGAGAGAATGTGCAGTGACGGGATTTCTCCCGAGATCGGTGGTGACGGCGGAAGAAGGGAACCCTAACGGGAGAGATGTATAGGATGAGAAGGAACCCCCATACTCGGCGGTCCCAGTTTCTTTCGTGGGTTGGGCCTTCAAAGCCCACTAAAAATCTTCCTCCGTCCCAAATTATAGTTAGTTTGACTTTTTCAACCCTAAGTTTGACCACTGCCTTATTCAAAAAAAATTGTACAAAATTTCGTATCTTTTGTTGTGGTTTGCTTTATAAATGAAAGTTCTTCAAAAATGACTTAAATTTAACTATATTTACACAAATTTTTTTTGAATAAGACGAAATGGTCAAACTTGAGGTCAAAAAAAATCAAACGAACTATAATTTGGGGACGGAGGGAGTACATTATTAAGAATTTTGGACTGTTTCAAGTCGTGTGAACAATAATTTCTCCCTCGTCCTAAAAAGACTTACGTTTTCATTTTCATAGAAACAAATTTAACTAAATATATATCCAAAAATATTAATATTTATTATATATAATTAGTATAATAAAAAAAAGATTTTTAAATACAGTTTTCTAATAAATTTATTTAGAGATACAAATATTACACGTATTTTCTATAAATCAAAACAAATTTGCGGCACAAAACAAAAACAATGGTCTTTTTTTTTGGAGGGAGTGCAAATTATCTTGATGTTTTAAAAATATCTTGATGTTTATCTTTTTTCTAATACTCGCCTGTCTCTGAATACTATAATTTTTGGAGTTATCTTAAGTCAAACTTTTTAAATTTTAACCAATTTTTTAGAAAAAAGCACTAAGATGTATGGTACCAAATTAGTACCATTAGATTTATCATGCAATTTATTTTTATAAGATACTCATTTTATGTCATAGATATTGTTGTTTCTTCTATAAAGTTGGTCAAAGTTTAAAAAATTTGACCGATATGGATTCTAGGAGTTGCAGCATTCAGGGACGAAGGTAGTACTTATAAAAGCCAAAATTTATGTTCCATAAAATTTCGGTCTAACTCCTAAAATTTTCTAACTCGCATTGAGCCTAATTCGGTGTCGTATATACTCCATGGCTTCTATTTTTCCTTTTCTCTGATACAATCCGCACACACACTTCGCCACCGTACCCAGCCGCCGCACGCCGCTCCGAGTCCGATCATGCTCCCCTCCCTCCTCCATGGCAAGTGCGACTTGGATTGAAGGTCGTTGCTCCTTTCATCTCCTCGCGCCGGACGCCACATGCTGCTCTAGACGAAGCGGCGCCATCCATGGCAAGTACTCCCTCCGTCTCTAAATAATTATTGCCGTGGGATGCGTGCCATAAGTTTGACTTGATTTGTAGAAAATACGTGCAATATTTATATCTCCAAATAATTTTGTTAAAACCTAGATCCAAAGATCTTTCCAATGATACTAATTATGATACTAATCGATGATATTTATTATTTATTAAAATTATCAATATTTTTTCTCGAAAAGCAAAGCGACAGTTATTTAGGGACGGAGCCACGGAGGGAGTAATGGTATCTAATGTTGCTGCTCCTTTCGTCTCTACCACTCGCGTCGCCTCATGATGGTTGACACATGCGCTTGTGGTCCATGCCTCCGCGGTGGCGCCGAGTCAGGCTATTTGCACCGGCAATCTGTATATAATCCTAGAGGATTCCTATAACGTAAATTTGCCTGCAGCATGCTACGGTATATGCACGCTATCATCCCGGACGGCGCTGCTACCCGGCAGATTCCCCGGACGAGCGCATGCCCACCAAAGCTACGCCGGACAGCGCATGTGCAGAGCCCAAGTGGTGCTGGTACTCCGCCTGTGAGAGAGGCATGACCAGAAAGCTGCTATTTGTGTACCATTTAGCGGGCCCCACTATTTTAACAAAATAGAAAATATTATAACTTACAAACTAAACATTCAAATTAAATTCTGATTACACCATTAAATTCATTTCAATAAATTCTTTAAAATAAGATGTCATATGGATATAATAAATTAATAAGTGGATCTCATAATAGATAGAGGATGATATGAATGATAGATGAATCGCGGAAGAATTGAGTATAGTAGAGAATCCCGATGTGGGGCATTTTAGAGGATAAATTTAAAGGGACGAAGAGTGCAGATAGCCTCATGCTGTCTTCAGCTCGTGGTTTCCTCTCCTAGTGCTAGAGACAAAATTTGTGCCATTTTTTTTCATCCAACCACCCATGGCGGAATCTCACGCTACGTTTTTTTCCATATTAGACCTGTTTGAATGCAAAGCAACGTGAGATTCTTCGTCTCCGCGTTTTGTCTGTTCTCCGTCTCTATAGCAGTGTGATTCTTGCCATTGCCCATTAAGCTAAGAACTATTATTAGACAAAAACTAAAGCCAAACATGGGAAAAAAGAAAACAGTAGTTTAAGTCACTACACGAACAAATCCGTTTTAGAACAAAATTCTAAATCATACTGCAAGAGTTATTCTAACTCATATGTGGATTATATAAGTCCGAACTTCATTCTCCGATAGTCAGAGGGAGATAGACAAAGAAAAAAGATGGACAAAAAATGTCTTGAAATTTTGTCTCTTTAGATGATATATACCGAGTCCCATTCCAAATGAATCATAATGCATGGTATGATCATTGGATAAATCTCTAACTATGCCCTAATCGCCATGTTCGCGTGGTCTTATAAGACGGATTTATCAACCGTTCAAATAGTATTTGTCTAGCAAATCAGTCGGTTTATCTTATCAGCCGGCTTATGCCACCAGCCGAACACGTCAAATATGTTGAGCATCCAACATGGTACGAAATCCAACTCCACAATGAATTTCGATCTCATGAAACAATTGTTGAATCAACCTCCAAGCCTCAGTTCGTTCAAATAACTCCACATGTTATACTCCTCGTTACAATGCACTGATATGTTTTGCTGGTCTATCTATCTATCTCTACCTAATATTAAAGACCTAAAATTTCTACTAAAATAAAATTTTCATCCAACTTCAATTATTTCGTAGCTTTCTGTTAATCTCCCACCCACTTAGTTTTGATAGAAATAACATTTTATTTTTAGGCCCCGTTTAGTGCACCTTCTCTAGTGGCTTCATAACTTGTTGACATGATTTTTAGCTAAATGGGGCTTCGTCGATAAAGACCATGTGAAAATTTGATATAGGACTTCGTCATAATCATCCATGGATAGACCAGTCTCACTTTATAGACTTTAATTAGAGATTAGAACTGCCTATTTTTATGGGTCCTAAAAAGAAGTCATGAAACTCGATATTTGCCAACACACGGATAATAATATGAAAAAGTTATAATACATTTACGACTAAATATTTGTCTGCCTTACAATGGAAGAATATTGTCATCTATTACCAATTAACTTATATACTAAATTTCATGGAAATCAGCAAATAAATTATAGCTTTTAAATTTTATAGAAAGAATAAAACATAAATATATGTAACATTCCATCCATATTTCATATTACAGTTTAGTAGCCTTTTTTTTTCCTGCCGTTGCAACGTACCATTTTTTTTCATCCAACCACCTGTTCTGGAATCTCTCACTACCATTTTTTTCCACATTGTTGTCGGATGGAAACTCCCATTCTTCCGTAAAAACGTGTTGCCCCACTGTGCTCATTCCCAATTCTTTTTTTTTTCTATTCTCTTTTCCTTTTCCTGTTAGTTCCCTACTTCTTTGTTTCGGCTTTTTTTTCCGTTTCTTCTTATATCTATTATAAATTAGGTGCGTGTCCGTGCATTGCTACAGGACAATAAACTTTTCTACTAAAAACACATTGATCGCACGATAAGATAACAATACTGTATAATTAAATATTGATGTTTGTCGGTGCTAGAACTGGTGGTCCTAGCACCAACGAGTAAATTTATGGTGCGTGCTCCCAACTTCGGATGGTGTGCAAGATGGACACAAGAATTTATACTGGTTCGGACAAGAGAAGGCCCTACGTCCAGTGGGGGAGAGGGGTTCTTGTATTATCTTGCACCTAAGTGCTCGTAGGTAGGGTGTACAAGCAGTGACAGAGGGACAAGGTCCCAAGTCTCGTGGGTGCTTGAGTGGAGTGCCAATATCGGGCTCGTGTGTGCCTATCGCCTACGGGCTCCCGTCTCCCCCTTTTATAGCCGTAAGGGGTAGACGGGGCCTTACAAGAGGTGGTCGTGCTGGCAGCAAGGTCTTGGGCTTCTGTTCTTCCCTGCCCGAGGCTCCGGAGTGGGCGGGTTGTCCATGAACGTGACGGGGCAGTGCTACTTCGACTCCCTGGCTCTGTTGGCCAGAATGACGGGCGTCCCTGCTTGGAGTTGGCGGAGCGTGACAGAGGAGGTGTCCGAGCCCTGTAGCTCGCTGTAGCTTTGACCCGCTTGGAATCCGAGACTCGGGGGGCCTCGGAGCTTGGCGGCGTACGAGGAGTGGTTGGAACAGTTGTGGATGGTCGCCGGTGCAGTGGCCGCCCATCCCGGGCTCAGAACTCACGGGGTGGACTGTTTGTTGACCGGAGGGGGCGTCCAGTCCTCTCCCGCACGGAGGGTGACGTCGGGTATCGTTGCTTCGGGCGTGGTGGGCGGTGCCCCGGTGCTTGGTGATGGGACCCGGCGAGAAGGTTAGGCGGCCTGGCGTTCCCACAGTGGCGGGCGTGGCCTTCACTGTGGAGATCGCGTAAGCATGATCGCCGACGTGGGTCGTGACGGGACGATGTCCATCCCTTGTCAGGGTATGGAACGCTCCTAACATGGGCTGTGGACGGGTGGTGGTAGATATGTGTCAAGTCGATGGTACGGCTTTGAATTGGAGAGGGCGGAGCGTCCCATCCGAGCCCTGGTTATCGGGCCTCGGGCGAGACAGATTGGGACCTCGTCCGAGGCCCCGATGCCGGGGGCTCGGGCGAGGCGAAAGGCGGGAGCTCGTCCGAGGCCCTCGCGCTGAGGCCTCGGGCGAGGCGGAGAATCGGTGCTCGCCCGAGACCCCTGCGGGGCGGACTCGGATGGGCCAAAGGCTAGGTGTGCGCTCTGGTGCCTTGGGGCCATGGCCCAGATAGAGCAGCGAGCGGCCTGCTGGGCTTAATTTTGCGTTTGTTGAGCTTTCCTAAAGGGGCCCTTATTTTAGTCCTCGACAGTAGCCCCCGAGCCTCTGAAGGAGTGAGAGTACTCGTTCAGAGGTTAAGGTCGTGCTTCCTTGGTTGCTATCGACACTCAGTCGCTGGTTTTACGAGCGCCTCAGCATCCCTTCCGCAGGAAGGAGGGTGTACTTCGTCGCGCTGCCGTCGACCCGTGTCAAACACGACTAGATCCGGCGAGCCGCTAACGGGAGGATCAAGTGAAACGCCCGTGCCCCCGCTCGTTAGGGGTCGGCTGGGCCCGGAGGCGCGTTTCATAAGAGCCAGCACGGTATGCCTAAGGTGGGGCTCGGGTCCCGTCCGCCGGGTCCCGAGGGCTCGGTGCTCTCCCACGCGGGATCCCCTAACTCTGGCTGCCATGCTGGCCTCGGAAGCGGCAAGGACGCCCCGCTTGGCGCAGGCTAGGCCGTATGAGGCCGCCCCGAGCTGCCCCCCTCTGCTGTTCCCTCGAGGTGACTGCCGAACCCGATGCTAGGCAGCCTACGAACCTCTGGACCGTAGATGGGCCGCCGCCCAAAGCTCCTTCGCTGAGAAGGAAGCTCCTGCTTCGCCCCGTCAGGTGGCACGGGCACGCCTTTTTTGGTGGCCGGGGATGTGGAGCCCGCTGGGGGCGGGGCGGGTCCCACTTTCTCTCGCCGCCGCGTTGCCGCGCGCGCATGCTCGTGGGTCCCACGGGGATGTGATGCGGCGCCATGGCTTCCGCTGGTGGCAGACCCCGGCCCGTGACCCCGGATCCTTTGTGGGGCGCACTGCAACGGCGTGTGGTGCACCGAGCCTGTAGCCGCGGCCGCCACAATGCCAACGCCTTGCCACGCGCTGGGCGTATCGAAAGTGGGCGTATCGGAGGCCGATACGCATTTAATGCGGGTGGTTGGAACGACGGGGCACGTTGGGTATAAATACACAGGCGGCGGCGTGTTGACCCTCCTCTCGCATTTGCTTCTGCCATCTTACGCCTTTGCCTTCTCCGCGCCCGGAAAGCACCCGAGCTCGGAGAGAAGAGAGAGAGAGAGAGAGACTTCCCCGCGCCGTCCTCCCGCTCAACCTCGTCTCCCCGATGGCGCCCAATGTCAATGTCGTCGGGCGTGGCGGATCGGGAATCATGCTCCGTGACGGAGGCGGAGCTAGAGGTCCTGGTGGAGAAGGGGCTCCTACGCTCGGACCGACACCGAGCGGCTGGAGTGGATTGTGCCATCGCCGGACGATCAGTTCCCGCGTCCCCCAAGGGGGTACATCGTGAGCTTCACGGCGTTCCATGAGCGCAGTTTCGGGATGCCGGTGGGGCGCTTCCTTCGCGCACTCCTGGAGCACTACGGCCTGGAGCTCCACAACCTCGCCCCTAACTACATCACGCACGCGGTGGTCTTCGTGGCGTTGTGCGAGGGGTACCTCGGCATCGACGCCCACTGGGACCTGTGGCTCTATTTCTTCGAGGCCACCTTGTTCCTGAAGTCCTGTCAGGGAAGGAGAGGGAGAGGGGAAAGGAGAAGGAGAAAGAGCGGGGGAAGAAGCTGGCCGTCCGGGCCGGCAACTGCACGTTGCAGCTGCGCTCTAAGAACCGTGCAGCCTACATCCCCGCGAAGCTCGCCTCCTCCAACCGCGGCTGGCACGGCAAATGGTTCTATCTCCGCAACGACAACAACCACCTCTCTGCCTACACCGGGAAGGTGTTCGACTCCAAGCCGCCGTCGTGGCGGAAGGAGCTGATCTCCGAGAAGGTCACCCTGCTGAAGAAGGTGATCTCCGCCTAGGCACGCCTGACCCGTTCGGGGTTGGACGCCTTGGCCGTGATCGTCGGCTTCCACAAGCGGCGGGTGCTGCCGCTCATGCATCGGCGGTACGCGCTGTACGATATGCGGGCCTGCAACGCCTGGGAGGGCACCCGGATGGCGGCCGAGGACCTGGGCTACGCCGAGATCCTCGACCGGACAAGGCAGGCGGCGACGGTGGACCCCTCGGGGCTGTTCAAGGTCGTTATGCGGCCTGAGAAGGGGTACATCAGCCTGGTAAGGCTTGCCCCTCCGCTCCGACGCGTGCTCCGCTCTTTTTCTTCCCAACGCTAGCCCCAGTGACCACGCTCGCAGGGGCTCTCGGAGAGGCTGGAGGCGTCGAAGCCCTCGATCGCCGTGGAGAAGAAGACCAACCGCGACCGCGCGGAGGCGGAGGAGGAAGGAGAAGGCGAGCACCGCTGAGTGGAACGTCCGCAAACAGTAGGAGGCGGATGAGCTGTTGCGGCGGCGGCGGCGTCAAGCGGAGGAGGGTCTCCCGCGGGAGGACACGTCGTCGGACACCACCGAGTACGATGACGATGATGACGATGACGAGGAGGGGTGGGTGGATGACGAGTTGTCCCGCTACTTGGGGCTGGACCCACCTGTTGACGGTCGTTAGCGTCAACTTTTACTAGCACTTTAGACCCGAGGGAGAACATGAAAACACACTAGTCTAGAGTTTTAACTGACAATTTCCAGGAGTTTTGCATATTCTGTATTTTTCAGGGTGATTTTCAGAAAAGCATAAAAAAGGGGATTATAGAGCTTAATTATCATGAAATTGATCCACAACGGAACAACATCATCATCGGACTCAGAAAGGGTCTAGAAGACACCCGAAGCAGCGGGGCCCACAGAGGAGCCCAGGCGGGGCCGGCCGGCCCCACCCTGGGGCCGGTCGGCGCCCTAGGTCACCCAATGGCCGCTGCCTTCTGGAGTCTTCCTCCCACGCTTCCTTGGAACCCAATCAAATTATTTCTACGTTGATTTTAGGTCGGTTTTAGGTCGGTTTGATCCGACGGTGCACATGAGATGAAGACGCGGATCGCTGACGTGGCGGTTCCTTGCCCCCTACTCCACCTCGGCCTATATAATGACGCCCAAGGCTCCCTCCAAGAGGTATTCTACACCCCGGTGCTTCATATTCTCTACGTAATTAGGGTTAGGGTCCCTCTAGTTGATCTAGTCTAGTTCATCTAGATGTAGCGATCAGGAGAGACTAGTTCTTCTAGATCTAGTTGAGTAGAGGAGTAGAGATTCTGTAGGAGCTCCGGCCTGTCGGCGCTTCTTCGTGGTTGTATTCTTCTGGATTCAGCTTCCTCGCCCGGAGCTGCGTTCTGAGGTACTTTTGTATTTACCATTCCGATTCAAGTAAGCAATTTGTTCCTATTCGTTCTTTGGTTCACATCTCATAGTGAGTGCTTTGATCTATAGGACCCTGTAGGTTAAAGTTGTATTTTGTAGTGTAGGCATGGTGACTAGGCTAGATTTACTTATGAATGTCCCCTGATTAGCCGGATAGTGGTAGCTCACGTAGGTGACTTTATAGCTACGTTGAATCCTCTGTAGTCCACTTCCCGTTGATAGGACTGATAGGCTTATAGGTGCCTGATGGGAGATTACTCTGTTTCTTCTCCTATTCGGGTTACTTGCCCGATAAGACGATATTATACAAAGTTTACCGGTTATTGGAACTAGAGTGTAATAGCTATTTCCTTTTTCTTGATATTATCTAGCCTAATTGTAGGGTTAAGTCTATAGACGTTGTCATCATCACAACTGCTCCATGTGGATACGATATTTTAAAACCTTCAGGTAAAATGTGATACTGGTATGATATCTGTGCGTTTGCGGATAATCTTACTTAAATCTTATTTAATGGAGTGCGCTTAAAAATACCAACAAGCATTTTTTGGCGCCGTTGTTGGGAACAGTTTTTTGATTTTGACTTAGTCTAGCTTAATCTTGTATTATACTTTTATCTTTTCTTATTTTATCTCATTCTCTTTATTATTTTTTTGTGTTCATCCTTATGGATGCTTTTAATTCTATTCCTATTTGTTTTTATGGCATGCGTGAAAGCTTCGGGCCACCAAAATCTAATGAACCTATCATAACACCTGGCTATGAGCTGCACCCATGTCTAATCAAAATGATTCGGGATAAACCCTTCTCGGGAGAAGGCAATGAAAACCTATACTTACACTTACGAGAATTCGAGTAGACCTGTGCATGCTTGCGCATTGCTGGTATGTCTAATAAGACTATTAGATAGAAGCTTTTTCCGTTTTCCTTGACAGAAAAAAGCTAAACTTTGGTATAATCGAGCCGTAGGGAGTATGCAAGGTGATTGGAAAATATTATACTCTGAATTCTATTTACACTTCTTTCCCATCTCTAAGGTAGCTAGCCTTCGAAAATAGGTTCTAACTTTTAGGCAACTAGAACAAGAATCTCTTAGTAAATCATGGGAGCATTTTAATAAACTTATCACATTTGACCCTGACCTTGGTTTTCTAGACCCTATGCTTCTTCAATATTTTTATTTGGGTCTTACCAAGGAATCTAAGGACTCCCTTGATTTAGCCTCTGGAGGAGCTTTTCTTCACTTGCCTATAACTGAAGCCAGACCGATGCTAGAAAAGGTTATTCAAGCCTATTCTGAGTTCTCTGAGGAAGAGAAGGAATCATCTCCCGAACAAAAAGCGGAAGTTTTGGTAGCTGAAACACAATCACTCCAATCCTAAGATTTAGCTATCAATCCTAAACCATCAACACCTCACAATGATGATTTAGACTTCCAATTAGCTAAGATGCTCGTACATCAATATGAATCGGACCTTCTTAGAAGAGCATCTTGGAAAAGTATCCTTAACTTCCTTTACCTCCTAAAAGACATCAAGAAGAATACATGGATGGCATGTCTAGTGACACCATAGAAGGAGAGCTAAGCCACTCAAGAATTAATCATATCTTCTCCCCTTCTATACCCACATTAGATAACTTATCTGAACCCAACTTTAAACCCATCTTTGACCCTGATGATCCTTTTTATACTCTCTCCCCTAAGTCTCATAACGACCCTAAAAACTCACTAGAATACCCAAAGTATAGGAGTCATGAAGACTATAGAAATGATCAAGAAGAGCAACATCGACAATGGCATGAATGCATGGAATATATGAAAAATTCATTTGCCATTGTCAAAGAATGGATGGAGGAGGACGAAACGTTAGTGTTAGCATCCGAGCTTGGTCTAGATTCAAATAGTGAGTGTAACAGAACCGACCAATTTATAAAAGCATAAGTGAAAATCACTCGCTAAGCAAGCAATTACCACACTTAAGCCGTTATAAACCCGGTAGTCCAGAAATCTCGAAGGATTTCAAACGAAACATCATCAACCAAGATCGTACAAGTTTAGCGTCACCATTCGTACGTTACAACATTTCACAATAGTTCGATAACATCAGAGTGCGAAAATAAAGTTATTACAAACCAAGTTCTCCAAATCAGAGTAGTGAAAACAAAGTAGTTTTAAAGCTCAACCCACACACGCAAACTTAGGTTTAATACAGTGCCAGCTCGATAGCCAATCCATAAAAGCAAGTGGGGAGAATATTAAGAACGACCATGCCCTTAGTACTTTAATTCACTGGATATAAGCAGGTCTCACAATACCCGTGGTAGGTATGGCCATCTGCATAAACAACAAGCGGGGAAAACCCTGAGTACGAGAAGGTACTCAGCTAGACTTACCCGTCTGACTCAAAATAAAAGACTCCAAGGAGTATGACAGGCTTTATCAGGGGATAGTTTGACTCTTTTTGCATAAAAGCGGTAATATCATTTAAAGTGATAGCTCAGCTTAACCATTCCTATTTATGCTAGGTGAGCACCTATACTATGCATCATCATAGTATATTAATCATGATTAAGCAAGCAAGTAGTAACCATAAGCATAATCATTAGCTTAACTCATCATCATCATTAACCACATTCCATAATCATTACTACGATGGTGCAGCTCAAGTCAAGTGTTCACTATCCAGGAACGATGGCGATTCGAATCGATTACAACTGAGCTCAGGGGGTATTCCTCATACAAACCACACTCACCTGTCAGTGAGTTACAGATCACCGTGGCACATATTCGGGAAAACAACGCGGATTCGCACGGAACCAGCGTACCCAGGGACCGCCCGACTGCCTTAGCCAGCCACGCTGGCCTCGGTCTTACTCTTCGCGCCCCTGTGGTCCCCCATCCATCTCCAGTACGGTGCGAACGAGTCGAGAACCGGCCTGGATAGTGTTAGGCTTTGCGGTCAGAAGTGCTTATCCGTCCAGCTAAGTATGAGGCATGCGTTCAAAATGACTTGCGGTACATCAACGGTACGGTCCTTAATCGACACAGACGGAATCACTATGGTCCAACAACCCCACAAGACTCCATCCGGTCTCCATTTATCATAACCAACCATCCACCAGATGATATCAATATAAGCCTGTTCATCAATCATAAGTAACCACCTATACTCGCGGATGACAGAAAATCACCCAACTTCTACCGTCTAAGCAAGCTAAGCAATGTTACTCGCCCTAGACTAGCAGAGTATATCAAGGTGGGATAATTCAATGGCAAAGCAAGGATATAATGCATCAACGGTTGCACATAACTCCTATACTTAATGCAACAATCATAAATCATAATTAGACTATTAGAAAGCATAGGTAAGTGAATGCTCCGGTGCTTGCCTCGTACGAAGTCACTAGCCCCCGTGATCGGGACACTCCGGTAGATCCTCCGCCGACCTCCTCTCCTTCCTGGGTGGAACCTCCTGGCAGCTGGGCTCCTCCCGATGACTCTCCTCGATCTCCGAAAACCGGAGGTCCTCCCCGCGAACCTCGTATGATGCGATGCATATGTATAAGTACCATAAATACACAACGTATGATACTCATGAATGAAGAATGATTAACAAGTCTTCTGACAGAATAGGTGCATATCTCTTCTCTACTAACAACTTAACTTATTTACTGAGTACGTGCAAATCTCTTCTCTAAACACTTAGAGAAGTGCATAAAGAAGAGTGGTGTGGCTAGGCACACACACACATACACACATCACATGAATAAAGAGAAGTACCACTACTCATAGCCAACCATCATATTTCAGTTATGGTACTGTATTACATGACCAGCAAGCATAACATAATTAAAAGTGCTCAAGGTAAATATAGAACATTCTTAAACAATTAAATTAAAGCCTTATCATTTCATGTGAATTAATAGGCTTGAACTGTGATCTCTGTCTAAACAGTCCAGAAAAATCTACAAAAATTATAGGAGCTACATCATGCTATAACAAAACTATGATAAAATTTTCATCACATTTCATCAAGTAGAACAGTCTACACAAAAAGATGAAGCCACAGGACAGAAGTGCACATTTAACAACTTTGTACTGTGAAAAGTATCAAACAATAGATTTCATATTTTTAACTAGAACTTCTTAGCATAAGAGCAGTCACCAAAAATTATCAAGACATAATTCCTTATATTTAATTTATTAAAAATCATATAAGAATCAGCCCAGAATTGAAATTAAATCATATTCCAATATTTTTGTACAGGAACTGCATGACACATATTTTTTCCAGAAACTACATCACACAAAAAGTCTAACAAAAGAAGAATCACATTTTTCAGAGCAGTATACAATTTGCTATGCATTTACTCAGTTTTCAGCTATTTAAGCAATTAAATAAATCTATACAGAAAAGTGTCACAAAAATTGCATCTCATATTTTTCACAGATAGATCTACTCACTAGAAACCTAACAAAATAAGAATTATTCGATTTGGCTCACATTTGCACCAGATATGGATTTAAAACCATTTAAAAGCATTTCTAAAAATCATTTTAAAAGGAAAACCGGAACCCTAGCCGGTCCATGGACTCGGTCCAGTGAACCAGAGTCACAGCACGGCCGGGCCCCACAGTCCATGGCCCCACCGGCCGAGCCGAGCGGGGGGGGGGTGCTCCGGCGGCGATAACTTCGCCGGGCGGGCGAGGTCCCGGCGGTGCCAAGGGCACCGACGTGTTCCTCACGCCGAGGCGCACCCGTGGGGTGTTGGATGCGCCGGTGGTGGCTCCTAGCGGCGGTGCTAGGTGCGGTGGCGGCGGGCGGCGCCGCATGGTCGCCGGTGAGCCATCCTCGGTGAGACCCGCCAAGCGTGAAGCGCAAGCCGTGCTCGCGGAGGTGTGGTGAGGTCTGGCCGTAGGTCCCATGGCGGCACACATTGGCGCTGAACCACTCCGACGGCGTGCATGCCGCTGCGGCGGCGGTGGCAATGACGGCGAGGCGCCGTGAGGGGGCCAGAGGCCCTAATTGGCTTGGCGGGCGCCGCTGTGGACCGGGCGCGACTCCTAAGATGCCTACCGCGCGGGTGGCAAGCTAGCGTAGGCGGCGGAGGTAGGCCGGCCGCGCGAGATGCCGCGTGGCGAAGCCCGGCGAGCCGGCGCCGAGGAAGATGGCTGTGGCCTGGCCCTCACCCGGTCTTGGCGACGGGCGGGTGGAGGCGCTGGAAGGTGGCGTGGTGGCGAAGGCCGTGCGCGACGGCGAGGTGTGACGTGGCGTGGAGGCGTGGGAACGGCAGAGCTCCGCGGTGGCGGCGATGGCGACGCGGGCGGTGCGCCGCCGCTTCCCGCTTGGCCGCCGAGAGAGCGCGAGAGCGGCGAGTGCGAGAGCGAGTGAGTGAGGGAACGGCGCGCTCCAATTTGGAACGGCCGGACGGGTGCAATCGATGCGGGCCCCGCCAGCCGTCGCCGCGCCGGCCCGCTGGGCGGCCAGCGACGGCAAGCGCGGCGGCCGAGCCCCGGGCGCCGGTCGGCCACGACGCTGCGCGCGGGCGCGCGCGACGGTGCGGACGCGGGCCACGGGCCGAAGTTGGGCCAAATTCGCCCGCTGCTTCGGTTGCGCCGATGTTTTCTTTCTTTTTAAAAAAAATTAAATTCAAACCAAAACCGACACAAATGCCACTTTTTGACCATTTTGCAGGCCTTTTCATGAGATGGTTCAAAAATAAAAGTTGTAGATAATTAAAAACTAAACACAAATCCAACCGTCAACTAATCTTCCAAAATGATATAAAAGCAATCCATCTACCTAGAGTAGGGCTTTAACTAATGAATTCCACGAGTTTTGGTGAATCAATGGTTTTGCAGGTAAAAATACCGAAAAAACACACTTTTGAGCTACACCGCAACATAGAATGCCGAATGGACGCCACGGCAACACAGAACATTCCGTAAGAGACGAGAAGGCACCACACCGAGCCGGGGGGCCCCGGGCTCCGGCGGCCAGGCCGACCGGGCCGGTCCCCCCGGACCGCCGGGGAATGATCTTCACCATCCACCTCGGTTTGCGGGCCGATTCGCCGGTTTACTCCACCGCCTTTGAGGAATGATCTCCACCCTCCGTCAAGGTCGGTTTGATCCAAGGGCTCACGTTGATTCACCAGGGGCTATAAAAGGAGAGGCACACCCCCCGTGGGGGAGAATCCAAGAATCCGAGAGAAGAGCTTTTTAGCTAGAAAACCTAATTAGGATTCTCGGAGGTGTCCCTTGAATGGATGACCTCTCGAGTTAGCATTCCAAGAGAGAGCTAGTTCTATACCTCTAGAAGCTAGTTCTTCGAGGAGAGAAATAGAGTTTAAAGAGAAAGTTTTGGAGGAGTATCGGCCTGTCGGTGCTACCTCTACGGCTTGTATCTGAGACTACTTGGGAATCAACTTCGTGTTCAAGTAAGTAACATTGTTTATTCTATTTTGCTAGTTTACGACTCTTTTGAGTACTTTTAATCCTTGTAGCTCTTGGGTTAGAGTAGTAATCGTAGTGTAAGCGTGGTGCTTAGACTCCGTTGCTCGTAGATGTACCCTATTGTCTGGATTTGGTGGTAGCTCGCGGAGGTGACTTATAGCTCCGTTGAATCTTACTTATTCCACTATCCCGTCAGTAGGCCTAGCAGGAGATTAGTTGGTAGCTAAGTATAGTTTTGTCTGTGCTTATCCTATCCAACTCCCTAGCGAAACATTTTAATCATAATTTGTTTGAGCCTGAACTAGAAGCCCTAGTTGTCCCCTCTATATCCCTACCTTCTACAGCCTTGTTTGCTACTCAGTGGTTAAGTGTAGTTTAGAAGACCCTCACACATCTTCCTTTGGGTTCGATATTAAAACTAGGTATACTTATCCGGTGAAGTGCTACAACGTATCCGTGCGCTTGTGGAATTATTCAGTAGGCATTAATGATACCAACAAGCATTTCTCGGCGCCGTTGTTTGGGAAAGACGTCGCCGAGATCACTCAACTTATCTTAACCTGTATTATAATCTTATCTTTTCTTTGTAGACTATCACTCTTTACCTTTTCCATTTCTCTTTACCTTTTCTATCCTTCAATGGATCAACTTAATTCCATGCCTATCTATAAATATAACTTCATGAGCCTACGCTTAGGGCTAGAGCCATCCGCAAAGCCAATCTTAGCCTCTGACTATAAGCTACGCCCATGTTTAATAGACATGGTCAGAAACCAATCTTTCTCAGGAGAAGACAATGCTAGCCCTTACTCTCACCTCAATGAATTCGAACAAACCTGTGCGTGTTTGCGCATTAAGGATATGTCCGATGAGACTATCCGATGGAAGCTTTTTCCTTTCTCTTTGACTGGAGAAGCTAGACATTGGTATGATCTCCACGTTGAGAGTGTTAAAGGTGACTGGGAAGCATTATGTGCTGAATTCTGCCTTCAATTCTATCCTATTTCTAGGGTAGTAGATCTCCGCTTAGAAGTTCTATCCTTTAGACAAGAGAAGAAGGAGACTTTAATTGAAGCCTGGGAACGCTTTAACTGCTTAACTCATTCTAGACCTAGTCTATCCATACCAGACCCCGTTCTACTTCAACATTTCTATAAGGGTCTGAATAGAAAAACCACAAAGTTCCTCAACCTTGCTTCTGGAGGATCATTCTTGCATATCACTCTTGATGTTGCAAGAAATGTCCTTACAAAAATTCACAAAAATGAAGCATCTTTAAAGAAGTTAGTAGAGGAAGAAGATCCGATAGTTGATCAGGAATCCACACCGACCACATCTCAACCTGCAACTATCAACGAGCTTGAACCACGGGAGGAGGAAGAAATTCCACTTCCAAAATTCATGCTCGAGATCGAGGATGATATATTTGCTGATTATGGTAACACCTCGAATTATTATGCTATTAGGAGACCACCAAAGTCTGCGAAGTCGTCACCTAGTAACAGAGTCTTAAATTCTTCTGAGGTGGCTTTCCTTAAGCAAAGTGCTAAAGAGCTTGTGTCGATTATAAGCAATGATTGGTTGAATGAATCAGAGCTTTCCTCTGATATCATCCGAGTTGATTTTACATCAACCACCATACCTTGCCGAATCCACAAGGGATCTTTTGAAGCACTATACAACCCTGTTGTGGGAGTTAACATCATGTCTGCAACATTTGCTCAAGATCTTTTAAAAGACATGCCCTTAACCCCAACAACAAAGTTTATGAAAAGTCCTTTAGGCCATCTTATTCCAAGTTTTGGAATTCTCTATGTCTTACCTATTTATGTCAAAGGGATAAGAGTTCATTTGAGCTTCTATGTCTTTGATGTTATAGAGTTTGACGTATTGATTGGACAGCCTATAGAGAGACTTTTGCAAGAAGGACAAGAAGGGAATTTGAACATTAGCCTTGGGAAGAACTTTAAACTGCCTATATCCATAACTCGTGTTCTCAATAGTGAGACCGAGTCACTTCCTGAGCCTGATCCTATGGAAGAAGTCTTAGAAACAACCCTTGAATCATCTTTTGAACCAGACTTCGAGGATGATCTTGAACCACTAGAAGAGGAAGGAGATAGTACGCTAGAACCTGACCCTCTAGATGAGTCTGAGGAACCACCTAAGCCTCCCATAGAGCTCAAACCCTTGCCTTCTGGACTTAAATATGCTTTCCTAAATAATGATCGAGAATCTCCTATAATAATAAGTGATAAACTCTCTGAGGAGGAGACCTTCCGATTGATCACAGTCTTAGAAAAGCATAGATCTGCTTTTGGCTATTCACTCCAAGATCTTAAAGGAATCAGTCCTGTTCTTTGCACCCATCGCATTCCTACAGATCCTGAGATAACACCCTCTAGAGAACCACAACGTAGATTGAACAATGCGATGAGAGAGGTTGTTAAGAAAGAGGTTTTGAAACTGTTACATGCCGGGATCATATATCCTGTGCCACACAGTGAGTGGGTAAGCCCTGTACAAGTTGTGCCTAAAAAGGGAGGCATGACAGTTGTTAGAAATGACAAGAATGAATTAATTCCACAAAGAACTGTCACGGGATGGCGGATGTGTATTGATTACCGAAAGCTAAACAAGGCAACAAAGAAAGATCATTTTCCACTTCCCTTCATTGATGAGATGTTGGAAAGATTGGCAAATCATTCTTTCTTTTGTTTTCTTGATGGGTATTCGGGATATCATCAAATACCAATCCACCCCGATGACCAAAGCAAAACCACGTTTACATGTCCATACGGAACCTATGCTTATCGTAGAATGTCTTTTGGACTATGTAATGCTCCAGCTTCATTTTAAAGATGCATGATGTCTATATTTTCTGATATGATTGAAGTGATAATGGAAGTTTTCATGGATGACTTTTCTGTGTATGGAAAAACTTTTGATAAATGCCTTGAAAACTTAGATAAAGTTTTGCAAAGATGTGAAGAAAAGCACCTAGTTCTTAATTGGGAAAAATGTCATTTCATGGTTAGAGAAGGAATAGTGCTTGGACATTTGGTGTCCGAGAGAGGGATAGAGGTAGACAGAGCTAAAATTGAAGTAATTGAGCAACTACCTCCTCCCATTAATATAAAGGGAATTCGAAGCTTCCTAGGTCATGCAAGCTTTTATAGACGGTTCATACACAACTTCTCATACATTGCTAGACCTCTAACAAACCTGCTAGCTAAGGATGCTCCCTTTGATTTTGATGACGCTTGTTTAAAAGCTTTTGAAACCCTTAAGAAAGCGCTCATCTCTGCACCAATCATTCAACCCCCTGATTGGTCGCTACCTTTTGAATTGATGTGTGATGCAAGTGATTATGCTGTGGGGGCAGTTTTGGGACAAACTAAGGACAAGAAACATCACGCAATTGCATATGCTAGCAAAACTTTGACAGGACCTCAACTTAATTATGCAACTACCGAAAAAGAGCTTCTGGCCATTTGTTTTTGCTATAGACAAGTTTAGATCTTACTTAGTAGGAGCAAAGGTAATTGTTTATACTGATCATGCTGCTCTTAAATACCTGCTCACTAAGAAAGATGCTAAACCCCGACTCATAAGATGGATTTTGCTACTCCAAGAATTTGACTTAGAAATAAAAGATAAAAGAGGAGTAGAAAACCCTATTGCCGATCACTTGTCTAGAATGCAATTTAAGAATATGCAGGAACTACCAATCAATGACTCTCTTCGAGACGACACGCTCTACGCCATCTCCGTGTCGGATCCCCGTACGCGCAAATATTGTCAATTTTATGGTTGCGGGATATGTACCACCGGGAGCGGATGTGAGGAAGCTTATTTATGAAAGTCGCCTACATATATGGGATGATCCTTATCTCTTTCGAGTATGTGCCGATGGACTACTCCAAAGATGTGTACCCACCGAGAAAGGATTACAAATCATTGAAAAATGTCATTCATCACCATATGGAGGTCATTATGGCGCATTCAGAACTCATGCAAAGATTTGGCAAAGTGGATTCTTTTGGCCAACCATGTATGAAGACACCAAGAACTTCGTCCGAAGATGTGGAGCATGCCGGAGGCACGGCAATATCAACTCAAGAGATGCTATGCCCCTCACCAACAATCTTCAGATCGAGCTCTTTGATGTCTGGGGAATTGATTACATGGGACCATTTCCGAAATCAGGCAACTATGAGTACATTCTAGTGGCAGTTGACTACGTCTCAAAGTGGGTAGAAGCACAGCCGTGCAAAGCTACCAATTCTACAAATTCCAAGAAGATGTTTCAGGAGACAATATTTCCAAGATTTGGTGTTCCAAGAATGGTGATTAGTGATGGAGGAACTCACTTCATTGACAAAGACTTTCGTAACTACTTAATGAAGCAAGGGATTCAACATCACGTGGCTACTCCTTACCATCCTCAAACAAGTGGCCAAGCCGAGACTTCCAATAAGCAAATCAAGAATATCCTACAGAAGACAATTAATGAGATGGGAACCGCTTGGAAGGAGAAGCTACCAGACGCACTATGGGCATACCGAACTGCCTACAAGACACCTCTTGGCATGTCACCCTACCAGCTGGTCTACGGCAAGACCTGTCATTTGCCAATAGAGCTCGAGTTCAAAGCTCATTGGGCAATCAAGAAATGGAATATGGATCTTGAGGCCACTGGGACAAAAAAAAAGATGCAACTCTCAGAACTAGATGAATGGCGAGAAAAAGCATATCATAACTCAAAGATCTATAAAGAGAGAACCAAAAGGTGGCATGATAAACGAATCAAGAAGAAGAGCTTCAATCCTGGAGATAAGGTGCTATTATTCAACTCTAGGGTGAGATTATTCGGACATGGAAAGCTACGAAGCAAATGGGAAGGACCATTCACGGTGGTAAATTCGTCATCACATGGGGCGGTGACACTTCAAAATCACGAAGGTACGTTATTCAAGGTAAATGGCCAACGTCTTAAAATTTTTCTAGAACCTTCTAGACCACCTGAAGAATTGGATGAAATTTATTTCTTAACTTTTCCCTAATTTATTAAAAATAAAACCCCATCGCGAATCGGGTCGCGACGGAGAAAAATTTGGAGAGAAAATGGGCCGAGAATGCAACCCGCGAAGGGGCACACCGGAATCGGGCCGGGGTGGGACCGGCCGGTCCCACCCCTGACCGGTCGGTCTCCCCTAGTGTGCCGCCTCGGGGGTCCGCCGCCTCTCGTTGCGAAGTTTGTTCCGTTAGGGTTCCGAATATTCGGCCGTGATCCATATCCGCCGCCGCCTTATCGCGATAGATGCTCGGGATAGATTAGGATGGAATGACCCCTACCCCAAGGAACCAAGACTATATAAACAAGCCCCTGGGGTCATTCTCCCCTCATCCCAAGAGCTCTCCTCTCTTAGCCCAGGCAAGGAAGCTCTCCAATCTCTCCACCTCCCACCAAATGGCCAACCCAAGCCTTCCCTACACCGTCGAAGAGCCGGAGGAGGTCCTCCCATCGGGCGATCATCCCGCCAAAGCAAATGGGCGGTGGTGCCACCGAAGGCGATCGTCCCCACCATCGAAGGAGGTCGTCCGAGCTCGACCTCGAGGAGCTCCACTGGAGGAGGCGCGCTTCGCTCAAGCCATCAGGAGGCCAACCATTGCGCCTCCAGCTCCTCGGCCGCTTCTTGGAGATAAGCCTCGCCCGCTCGGTCAGCCTAGCATCTCTCTCCCCCAGGGCACCAAGTTACTATCTGCAAGAGAGGGGGGAGAGGGCTGCTGGGTGTCACCACCAAGTTTGGGGTGGTGACTGAGCAAAGTACACCACGGAGAAAGGAGCGAGTGACTCTGGATGGTGTGCGGGTGGATCCCACCAAGGTCAAGTTCACTCCACCACCAAGAGCCGATCCGGAGCCTCCGAAGAAGAAAGCAAGGACTGCACAAGCCCCACGACAACCTCGACTTAACCTAGGCACGCTAGAGACTAGGATAGACCTGCAGGGCCGTACGCTGTCTAGGGTGCTAGACACCCTGACTACGGCCGTGCAAATAAGATAGCTAATCTCGAGCTAAAGCAGGAGGAGATGCGTCTGAAGAATAAGGCGCTAAAGGCTAGAGTTGAGGAGCTAGAAAAGAAAGAATAGAGATAGAGATGTATAGGCACACGTGAGAGTCATTCATTAGTTTGCTTAATTAGTTCATTAGTATTTTGATTAGTTCAATTAGTTAATTCCTTCATTCAATCATTGTGTAATAAATGTGCCTTATTTATAATAAAGAATCAAGTTTTAGAGTCATCATCTCTCTCTAGATATATGTTTTTTTTTTGTCTCCACCTTGTTGTGCATAAAAGGAAACAGGAAACAAGTGTGGGGGAGACAACCAATAAAGAACACAGAAGAACATCTACAGGAGCCAGGTACGCACTCCAAAGCACTCTCATTTATTAACAACTAAGCTTAATTGAATATCCTTTAATGAAACATGATTACACCTCAAGGATGAGTGGCTTAGTCATAACTTAAGGCAAGAATCACATAAATTCATCTCCTGTACACTTGCAGCTGTTGGGAACTCTTTATAGGGACCCCAATGCTTCTTAAGTTGTTGACAAGTATGAGATAGTAAAACATGAAAACCTAAATTTTTCTGCCTGGTTATTGGAGCTTTTATTTTAGAAACACAAAAAAACAATAGCTAAGCTACTCTTCTGTGGTTTTAAATACCTATAGAGCCATACATGATCATAACTTGCTACATAAGTTACTTATTTTGCACTGAGCTTTGTCAGCTTTTGAGACCCGTGTTGTAGAGACTTATCATGCTCTCAAGATCAAGATTCACTTACACTCCATATATGCACTATCCCTATACTGGGGTAGGTGCAACTTTTTTTCATCCACATAGAAAATGTGCTGCTCTTACACCGAGAGTACGCACCCAAAAAAGATCTTTGGTAGGATTATGTTCATCTATGCTCTAATATTATCGAGAAATCTCTGTCTTGCATAAAGTTTTTCATGCAGGATGACATGGGCTATGCAAAAAAAAAAAGAGAGAGTTAAAATAAGAAAAATGGACAAGGGTCCAAATGTTAAAAGAACAAAAGGCACAAGATGCCTAGCTCTCTAGAAAAGAAAAAAAGAAAAATTCAAGATAGCCCATTGTCTCCAACACTCCAATTCAAGCAAGAGAGATATATCCTTCAAAGAGTATGAGCATAAATAGAACAGGATAGCCACCATATATTCCACACACATGCACATCTTGATCTAAGAGTATGACACTTCTCTCCTTGGGACTCTTACGCTGGCTCAAGAATATGTAAGGTAAGTATACTATTCCTTGCCAAACCTATGAACTCCACATAAGCCTATTAGAGGTAGGTTGCAAGGAAGGGCATCACTCATTCATGCCTAAAGAGAGATCCACAAATACCACATATAAATGAGTGATTTGAGGGTACCACATTGAGGAGCAGGTAAGCTATATGTTTATTTTAAAAAATCTTACAAAAATCTCCAATGGTCCTAGCAAATGAGATAAAGGTAATCTGTTTAACTATTCTACTTTTTAACTTCTCAAAGTTGTTTGGTAGACACTTTGAATCTCACAAAGGCAGGATCACCAGGAATGAGCATATGTTGATCTCTTTGTCCTAAGCTATGTCTAATCCAACCTTTTCTCGAGGACGAGTAAAAGCCTAAGTGTGGGGGTGTTGTTGATGGTCCTTAATGATCAAATCCAACCGTCAACTAATCTTCCAAAATGATATAAAAGCAATCCATCTACCTAGAGTAGGGCTTTAACTAACGAATTCCATGAGTTTTGGTGAATCAATGGTTTTGCAGGTAAATACCGAAAAAAACACACTTTTGAGCTACACCGCAACATAGAATGCCGCAGAATGGATGCCACGGCAACACAGAACATTCCGTAAGAGACGAGAAGGCACCACACCGAGCCGGGGGCCCGGGGCGGCCAGGCCGGCACCGGCCGGCTCGCCCCTGGACCGGGCCGGTTCTAGGCCACCCCCCCGGGTCGCGCCCGGTTCGTTCGGGTTTACTCCACCGCCTTTGAGGAACAATCTCCACCCTCCGTCAAGGTCGGTTTGATCCAAGGGCTCACGTTGATTCACCAGGGCTATAAAAGGAGAGGCACACCCCCCATGAGAGAATCCAAGAATCCAGAGAAGAGCTTTAGCTAGAAAACCTAATTAGGATTCTCGGAGGTGTCCCTTGAATGGATGACCTCTCGAGTTAGCATTCCAAGAGAGAGCTAGTTCTATACCTCTAGAAGCTAGTTCTTCAGAGGAGAGAAATAGAGTTTAAAGAGAAAGTTTTGGAGGAGTATCGGCCCTGTCGGTGCTACCTCTATGGCTTGTATCTGAGGCTACTTGGGAATTAACTTCTGTGTTCAAGTAAGTAACATTGTTTATTCTGTTTTGCTAGTTTACGACTCTTTTGAGTACTTTAATCCTTGTAGCTCTTGGGTTAGAGTAGTATTCGTAGTGTAAGCGTGGTGCTTAGACTCCGTTGCTCGTAGATGTACCCTATTGTCCGGATTTGGTGGTAGCTCGCGGAGGTGACTTATAGCTCCGTTGAATCTTACTTATTCCACTATCCCGTCAGTAGGCCTAGCAGGGAGATTAGTTGGTAGTTAAGTATAGTTTTGTCTGCGTGCTTATCCTATCCAACTCCCTAGTGAAACATTTTAATCATAATTTGTTTGAGCCTGAACTAGAAGCCCTAGTTGTCCCCTAGTGAGCTTAAATCAATTTCCTTAATAAATAGAACTCACCTAAGTTCGAAGAAAGCTTTAGACGAGACCAATCCTATAAGCATCAATTCATGGAAAATCCTAGAAGATAAAACATCCAATGAATGTCATAGGCATGAAATAATAGAGGTAAACTTGTTGTCTATAGACAACCATAAAGAGACACCCTTAGAGTTTGGAAAGGGAGATTACATCGATGAGCATGAGAGTTATCTCATTAACATTTTATCAAATCCATGCTCATATGAGAAATCTCCTGAATTTTTTGGTCTCTCTAATATTACCACACACGAGATCTTCAACCCCTTTATTTTACCTATTCATAAAATCATTAAGAGGATGGTTGTAGATGTATATGTTTATCATAAATATTATAGATCTCGTTGTAATCTTGATATAGGTGCACAAAGGCTAATGTTCTAGAGAAACCACCTCACCAACTCAAAATATAATAGTCAGAAGGTTTTCCAAGAACAACTTTATATCCCAAAAATAACTATTTTAAAAAATGAATAAATAAATTAAGTTTACACCTTTAGCATAGAAATATAATTGTCAAATTATTCCTTTAGATATTTTTATCACTAACCATTTCAGGTTTGAAGTAAGAAAATGAATAATGGCAGTGCCAGGTATGACCAACCAATCATTATGCAACTTTGAATTACATCCATTCAAGCTTATATTTACTTTGTAAAATTCAAGCTTGGGGAATGGCCTTATTTAGAAAATCCTATATTGCTAATATTGGTTGTCTCTACCTTTATTCAATTTATTAATCATACCCTTTCATCTCTGTTTGAATAACACTCGATAAACTTTCATGTTACCTTTGTTTGATATAGTACACTTAAGGTTTAGAGAAATTTCATACACCTTTTGAATTAGGCATGGTGCTTAGTTTAAACTGTTTTCTTGAGTCATAATTAGACAAGGTGTTTAGTTTGATTCTTGAACTAAGAGGTGTATTGATTTTACTTTCAAGGACTTTTTGAATTAAGCATGGTGCTTAGGTTAGAATGCCTTCCTAAGTTAAATTAGACGTGGTGTCTAGGTTGATTTTTGAACTAATAATATATTGTAGTAGACATTAGATATTTTATAGACTAGCCCCTGTAGGAAAATTTTTAAAATCAATTTAGGTAAGTCACGAGATGAATTCAAATTAGAGATGAAGAAGGGTACATGCTGAACTTTAATAACTTTATAGAAGAAGACACAGCTCATTTATCATAAATAATAGAATTATAAGTATTAATGATTCATTTACTTTATCTTCTACTACAAGTTAATTTGCCTCAAGCCATGTCTATATAAAATATGATCTATGCTAAAACAATATTAATATTATCTTCTCATTAGCATAGACAAAATAAAATAAAATACTGGATAAGCAACCTGTGCTCAAAATTTGTATACTCCTTCGGTATGTGCTGTCCACTAATCTATTGCAGGCGTAATAATAACTGGAGTGAAAAGAGTCAAAAGATCAAAGAAGCAAAAGATGGTAAAAGAATGAGTGCAATAGAGGAGCCAAGATGTCTATGAACAACTCAAGATGCAAGAGAAGGAAAGCACCGCCAGTCAATTACCCTTCATCACTTAGTGCCATCATGCTCTAATAATGAAGGTAATATTCTAAGGTAAGTGGTCAATTTGCTCTTCTCTTGATCTTGACGCACGCATAAATGCAGGCACAAACATGTTAGAGTTACAACTTAAATTGATAACCTAATTAACTCAATATGCTTTGTTCTTTAAATTATTCATGGCACCATTCTCTTAATCTTAGTCTTAACTAAACAAGTTAAAACATTATATTTAATCTTGGGAAGACGATAGTCATACTCATATAAAAATTTATACGTAGATAGACAATCCTTCCATTGATTAAGTAATTTTATTCTTTTCTCTGTTATGTGAACTTAAATGCTACATTCAATGCTTACTCTTTCTGATCATATCACTCATGTCATAAATAAACAATTTATGTAATACTAACTTTATCTTGTTCAATATACCTAAGGATAGAGAAAAATAAATAAAGAAATAGATTTGGTTCTGTTAGTGTTTTTTTCACCAAGTAGAGCCCATGCACTTGATCTCTATCTTGATTTTGTAAACAGGACAACAGATCGAGCAAAGTTTATTAATTCTACAAGTGAAAGTCCCGTGAACATGCACACTGAGCAAGATGCTGCCGGCTACTATTAAAGCTCTGCTTCAACCTGTTGGCCAAACTAAAGAACAAAAGTGACATCATCATCACTAGAGGTATGCAACTATCAATACCTCCATCTCTCAAGATGGAGAGATACACAAGAGTGGAAGAAGAAGTTCTGTCGGTAAACTTAAAATTTCATACACTTGCCATAAGGTAATATGGTAGTTATCTAATTAATTAGTATTATATCTACATTAATAATTTTACTTTAATATATTTATCTTCATAAATATTAAAAAAATAAAAATCTTTATTGCTTCATTTACGGCATCATAAAATATTGAAAGCTCCATGTGAATAAACTTATGCTAACCCTTTAGGAATATTTACTGTGGTGGTATAAAAAAATAATAATAGCATCTGTATTTACTCTCTTGCATTATAAAAAAAGAGAAGCTAAGCCCCATAAGAATAAATATTCTCTGTGGAGGCATAAAAATATAATTATATATATATCATACTCATATATTTAATTTTTTGCATAATTAAACTAGAAAATCCTAAAAAAAAGAGAATCCTGCTAGAACCCATCAATTCAAATCAACTCAAAGAATAATCAATCACTTATTGGCTGACCGCTAACCTATTATTAAATTCAAGCCTCGAGTTTTGATTTTTTTGTTGGAGTATAATTATATAGGAACAACATTATGACAAGAAGAAGTCTATCGCTGGCACCCACCAGGATCAAGCTTGGTTGGCTCACTCAAGATCATCAACATCAAGTATTGCAAACATCTAGCTTGGGGAAGGAGCATCCCCTAGTTATCGGGTAACTATACCTAATCGTTTATCGAGTCTATTTTATATGGTCATAAAATACCAAAAATATGTGAGCACATGAAGGTTCACAACAGTATCCTAAGAAAATATAAAAATACCAAAAACATATGGACACATGAAGGTCCATGTCTTTAGAGTCTTGTGAGTCCAATTGAAATAAAAAGATGAATAACGAATTAAAATACTTATCTATATTAAGGTGTGATCATAGAGTGTGTCTAGTTAGTAAGAGTCAAATAAAAACTAGAGAATATTAAAATTTTGTCTTGGAGATGATGAATAGTTGCTCTACTGTAATTTCTTTCAAGTGCCTAGTTTTTTAACCATGAATTCTCCTAAGTTTTAGACATGACTACTTTGATATAAGAATTTACACTGAACCTGAAATTTGTGGAGGCATATGCTTTAGCTAAAGTCTAGATAATTGATTGATATGATACATGAAGGTCTAAACTGCTATTTATCTTATTCCTAGTATTACTAAGTTCTAGAGATTTATTTTAAAAACCTAAAATCTTACATGATGAGCTCTTGTATGACAAAATTTAAAATTCCTACCAAAGCCATATATGATACATTTAGAGTTAAGAAAACCTTTGCACATTCATACTACTTACTTTACATTGAGTTTAGTCAACCTTTGGAATATACCTTATGAGAGTCTTGTCATGCTTTTAAAATCAAGATCACTTACGCACTCCACCCACATATGCATTACTTCTACTCTAGGATGTAAGCGCAGTTATTTCCACTTTCATCTAGATCCACCTTAAAAATGTTTTTCTCCTACACTGGGAGTAAAACACCAAAAAAATACCCTATAGGACAACCCCCATTTAATTGCTCTAAATTCTTATCATTATCTCTCCAATTATTTATATTCAAGGGATGCATGTGGCTATGCAAAAGTAAAAAAAAGAGTAAAAGATGAATAAGTGTCCCAAAGAATTAAAACAATGGGTACATAGATGCCCGCCTCCCAGATTAGTAAAAAAAGAGAAGAAGAGAAAGAAAGAAAGAATAAAGATAGCCCATGTTTTTCCGTGAAGAGTTCTAAGTTTTAAAAGAGGGAGTAATTTTTAAAAGAGCAAAAGTAGAATTAGGATTAGCCACTAAATACCATATATACACCTATCCACTATATTTCATACACATTGTTGGTATAAATTAACTGCACCCTAAATAATGATTGTAATCGATTATCCATAAGCGCCGATATATATACGATCAAAGACTTCACCAAGATCAACCCGTTTTTAATATCGAACCCAAAGGAACAAAAGGGGGTGAATTATGATCCAAATTTAATACTTTTAATCTACGGGGGTACAAACACTCTAGAAAACTATTGAGAAAGAGGAAATAGCTAATGTACTCTAGTTCTAACTACCGGTAAACTTTGTATAATATCGTCTTATCGGACAAGTGATCCGAATAGGAGAAGAAACAGAGTAATCTACCTACCGGACACCTATAAGCCTATCAGTCCTATCAACGGGAAGTGGACTACAGAGGATTCAACGTAGCTATAAAGTCACCTACGCGAGCTACCACTATCCGGCTGATCAGGGGACATTCACAAGCAATCATAACCTAGAGGCCACGTCTACGCTACGAAAACTACTCTGACCTAGGAGCTACCCAAATCAAAGTACTGAATATAATATGAGTTGCAAACCAAATAATGAATATAAACAAATGCTTACTTGAATCAGAATGGTAAATACAAAAGTACCTCGTAACGCCCGGTCGGGAGAGGGAGCGATCTCGACGAATACAGCCTCCCGAGGATGCTCCGACAGGCCGGGGCTCCTCCGAATCTCTACTCTTCTACTCTATCTCTCTAATCTCTATCTTGATTGCTAGCCTAGATCTAGTTGATCTCTATCTAAAGCTCTGACTCTTCATCTCTTGATCTGGCCTCCTCCAGGGGGTATGGCCCTCCTTTTATAGCCCGGTGGGATTGATACGTGCCGTTGGATCAAACTGACGTAACAAGCGGCCAGGATGAAAACCCTAGACGGCAGGAGAAAGGTTCTGGAAGGGGGCGCCGCCAAGAACCCTAGGGGCGCCGGGCCCCCCATGGTGGGGCTGGTCGGCCCCACCTGGTGGCGGGCCGCGCCCCCGCCGCTTCGGCGTCTTCCGGAGTATTCCCGAACTCTCGGTGATGTGCTTGCGTCGCGATCAAGTTTTGTGGTAAATTAGCACTTAAATCCCTGTTTTAGGCTTTTTCTCGAAAATTCCATGAAAAATGCACAAATCACCAAAACTCGTGGAAATTATCAGTGGTAACCCTATTCTTATTATATATTCATGTCTCGGGAAGTGGTAATTGCTAATAAATTTTGGGCGATAACAGGTGTCAATAATTACCCCCATACTTAGGCTTTTGCTCGTCCCCGAGAAAAAGGTTGGTTTTAATAAAATGGGTAATTATTCAATACATAACTTGGAACTTGAATTGTATGGCACTAGTCTAGTAATCATGTACTATGAAATTCTAATATGTCTATTATGAGTCTTCAAATGATTGCGGAGTAAGAGAGCTGAAGACTGATTATTCTTTCTTTAATTATGTCTTTTGGAGTGGAGGTGTATTTTGCAAAAATATGGCTTCAACCCTCTCAATTGTAGTGGTACCAGTGGTAGTGTCATAAATTGGATATTTTTATAGCGAGGGAGAGGGATATCATATTCCTAGATCAGGAAAAAATTCTGACTTCTTGACATATTATGTTGGAGGAACCATGAGCTTTTCTTTTTGCTGAGCACATGCTCATATTTCTTTCTTTCTTAAGTCGAGGTTCCGGACACTTGTCCCTTTTTATTTCCTCGTGATATATCTTTTTAAGGTTTCGGACACTTGTCCCATTTTATTTCCTCGGAATCTTTCTGTATAGCTCGTACCTCCTTCATAATATTGCTCAAGACAGTGAATTTCTTTATTTTTACTTAATTTTTATGTTATGATACTGAATATGATAAACCTCTCATCCAAAGCTATCAAGGTAGATTGGTGTAATTAGTATTAGGTTCCACTATAAAGAGGAGTAAAGCTAAATGTTTTTAAATTTTCAAAATAAAATCTCCAAAGACAAATTAAATTGAATAATCATTATCTTTGCTATCTTACTTTCTACAATCATTTAGACAATCATGAAGCACTATAGATTTCATAATAATCATGACTCTAGAATGGTGTTATATAATTTTCTTTTTCTAAATCATGGACTGAATGGGTTTATTATTTATTAAGCATTTAATATAAAGAATTATAATTCGGATCGAAATTCAGAGTATAATATATGTAATTGAATTGCAATTGACTCGAAACTGACCGTGACCGAAACGAGGAGGTGAGAGGAGGCAGAGGGGCGCCGCCCGGCCCACTAGGGCGCCGCCCGGCCCCACCTCTGGGGTCCTAGGGTCCCGCTTCGCGTGTGCGGTGTTGGTTTGATGTCGTTCTGAATTGCGTTGTTTCTCCGATCGTATTTTTGCTTCGTGATTGATTGTGCTTCCCCCACACTTATTTTTCTGCATATTTTCTACGCAATATGTGGAGACAAAATATTCCAAAATAGAGAGTAGAGTAGACAATAAACATTAATATAAAATAAGGCACTTTATTCATTTATAGTGGTGGTATAAAATAATTCAACAGACGCTTTAATGACTGAGCTAACGACGCCCTAGCTCATTAGGCTTTGTCCTAAGAAAATGACTCGACTCGACTGACTTTATTAACTAATCGAACTAGCGGAAGTGTGCCTTATTGGATAACTAGGCAGTTAATGCTGCCCTGAATTATGGCCCTAAGAGCCGCAACCTCTTCTTCAAGCTTATCTTTGTCGCGCTTGAGGCTGCGGATTAACTTAAGATTAACCCCAACCTTCTCTTCTATGTCATCTATGGCTGGTTATAGAATAAAGTTGAGGAGCTTTAGGTACGTGTTTATATGGGTTTTCAGGAGACAGAATGAGAACAAATCCTAGGTTTTACGGGATCCGTACGAAAGAATATCCGATTGCGCGTGGATAATACGCGAATATACGTAGGAAGAGTGTAGAAGGACGGGGGACGAGAGTCGGGACGAGAGGCGCCAGGGGGGCGCCGACCGGCCCCACCCAGGGCCCACTTCGGGTGCCCTTTCGCGAGGTACTTCGGACTCCTCCTATTTTCCTTTTAGACGTGTTTTCGGATAAAAATTCGTACCGGGATAAAATAGAACTCAATAAGTTGGTAATTGGATGAATTCAATTTCATCCACTATTCCTGAATGAAATGGCTCTAAATAAAGTTTAAGTCGGTGTCCATTTACCTTAAATAACGTACCTTCATTTGATTGTAGAGTTATTGCTCCATGCGGTGATGAATTTACAACGGTGAAAGGTCCTTCCCATTTGCTCCTCAATTTTCCAAGCCCGAATAATTTGAACCTGGAATTAAAAAGTAATACCTTATCTCCTGGTGCAAATTCCTTCTTCTTGATCCTCTTGTCATGCCATCTCTTCGTTCGTTCTTTGTAGATCTTTGAATTGTGATAGGCCTTTTCTCTCCATTCTTCTAACTCTGACAATTGCATCTTTCTTTTCTCTCCAGCAGATTCTAGATCCATGTTCTATCTTTTTATAGCCCAGTGAGCCTTATGTTCTAATTCAACTGGTAAGTGGCAGGTCTTACCATATACCAGTTGATATGGTGACATACCCAAAGGTGTTTTATAAGCTGTCCGGTATGCCCATAGTGCATCAGGTAACCGATCCTTCCATAAAGTTTCCATTTCATTTACTGTTTTCTGGAGAATATTTTTGATTTGTTTGTTGGATGTTTCTGCCTGGCCACTTGTCTGAGGATGATATGGAGTAGCGACATTGTGTCGTATTCCATGAGCTTGCAGGTATAAGTGAAACTTCTTATCAGTGAAATGTGTTTCTCCATCACTTATAACCATTCTAGGTGTTCCGAACCTTGGGAATATAACCTCTTCGAATATCTTTTTTGAGTGTTTTGAGTCAGCATTCTTGCATGGCATAGCTTCTACCCACTTGGATATATAGTCAACTGCCACTAAAATGTACTTATAATTCTTTGACTTTATAAACGGTCCCATGTAATCAATTCTCCAGACATCAAAGAGCTCTATCTGAAGGTTATTGGTGAGTGGCATAGCATCTCTTGCATTGATATTTTCGTGCCTCTGACACGCTCCACATCTTCAGATGAAATCTTTGGTGTCTTCATACATGGTTGGCCAAAAGAAACCACTCTGCCAGATTTTTGCATGAGTGCGGAATGCCCCATAATGACCTCCATATGGTGATGAGTGACATTTCTGAATGATCTGCATGCCTTCTTCCACTGGTACACATCTTCTGAGTAATCCATCAGCGCATACTCGAAAGAGGTATGGTGGATCTCACATGTGGAGACGACTTTCATAAATAAGTCTTTTCTTATTTTCTCCTGGCGGTACGTAACCTGCAACCATAAAGTTGACAATATTCGCGTACCAAGGATCTGTCTTGGTCACTTTAAAAGCGGATGTCATCTCTCAATGAGTCATTAATAGGTAATTCCTAGGGTTCTTTAAAATACATCCTAGACAAATGATCAGCAACAGGATTTTCTATTCCTTTCCTATCTTTAATTTCCAAATCAAATTCTTGTAGCAATAGGATCCATCTTATTAATCGTGGTTTAGTATCTTTCTTAGTGAGCAAATATTTAAGAGCAGCATGATCAGAATAAACGATTATTTTAGCTCCAACTAAGTAAGATCTAAATTTATCAATAGCAAAGACAACAGCCAAAAGTTCTTTTTAGTGGTTGCATAATTAAATTGTGCTTCTGTCATTGTCTTGCTAGCATAAGCAATTGCATGATACATTTTATCTTTTGTTTGCCCTAAGACTGCTCTACAGCATAATCACTAGCATCACATATAATCTCAAAAGGTAAAGACCAATTAGGGGGTTGAATGATTGGTGCTGATGTAAGTGCTTTCTTAAGAATATTAAATGATTCTAAGCATTCTTCATCAAAATCAAAAGGTACATCCTTAGCTAACAATCTGGTCATTGGTCTAGCAATTTGTGAAAAATTTCTTATAAATCTACGATAAAAACCACAATGACCAAGAAAACTTCGGACTTCTTTCATATTAACAGGGGGAGGTAGTTGTTCAATTACTTCAATTTTAGCTTTGTCTACCTCTATACCTCTTTCTGACACTAAGTGTCCTAACACTATTTCTTCTCTAACCATAAAATGACATTTTTCCCAATTGTGGACTAAATGTTTTTCTTCACATCTTTGCAAAACCTTGTCTAAATTTTCTAGGCAATCATCAAAAGTTTTTCCATAAACTGAAAAATCATTCATAAAAACTTCTATGATTTCTTCTATCATATCAGAAAATATAGACATCATGCATCTTTGAAAAGAAGCGGGTGCATTACATAATCCAAAAGACATTCTTCTATAAGCATAAGTTCCATAAGGACATGTAAAGATGGTTTTGCTTTGATCATCACGGTGGATAGGGATTTGGTGATATCCTAAATAACCATCAAGGAAACAAAAGAAAGAATGATTTGCTAAACGCTCTAACATTTCATTAATGAAAGGTAGAGGAAAATGGTCTTTCTTTGTTGCTTTGTTGAGTTTTCTATAATCTATGCACATTCGCCATCCAGTGACAGTTCTTTTGGGTATTAATTCATTTTTATCATTTTGAACAACTGTCATTCCTCTTTTTTTAGGTACAATTTGCACATGACTTACCCACTCGTTATGAGGCACAGGGTATATAATCCCTGCATGTAAAAGCTTTAGAACTTCTTTCTTTACTACATCTTGCATCGCATTTTGGAGTCTACGCCGAGGCTCTCTCGAAGGTGTAACTTCTGGATTGGTAGGTATGCGATGGGTGCAAAGAAACAGGGCTAATCCCGTTTAGATCTTGGAGTGAATATCCAAAAGCGGCTCTATGTTTTTCTAAAATGGTTATTAATTTATAAGTCTCTTCGTCGAAAAGTTTATCACTTATAATTATAGGATATTTTTTATCATTATTTAGAAAAACATATTTAAGACCGGATGGTAACGGTTTAAGCTCAATAGGAGGTTTAGGTGGCTCTAGTAATTTATCAAGGGGTTTAGGATCAATAAGGTCCTCCTCCTCTTTATCGATGAAGAACTGGGTATCATCTTCTAAATCGGGCTGAATAAAATTTTCAAATTCAATAGCCTTAACCTCTTCTATTGGATCTAATTCGAAGGGGCTCGCTTTGAATTTCAACCATGAGTTATGGGTATCGAAAAATTAAATCCTTTCCTAAATTGGACATTCAATTTACCATCACGACCTTCTTGCGAAAGTTTTATTACGGATACTCCAACCATTACATCAAAATCCCACACATCAAAGATATAGAAATTCAGCAAGATGCGGAAATCATTAATAACAATAGGAAGTGCACTCAAAACTCCTCTGAACAATTTTTAAATAATTTATTTGTAGGAATTAATGGTATGTCTTTCAAAAATTTTCTAGAAAAGGTGTATCACATAATGTTGACTCCTACAAGCTGGGTTGTACAAAGCTTCAAAAGGATATGAATCTACTTGTAACTTTATACTGACAGAGGGTGATTTAAGACGAATTACTTCAGGGAATTGCTCAGCTTCCATCAACCAATCATCACCCAAAATAAAAATCAATTCCCTTGTTATTTCTATAAGAAACCTTAAATCATCAGGATGTAAAAGATTAGAATTAAAATCTCTAGATTGCTGGGGTTGAATAATTTTACGATAAAGTATAGTATTCCTAAAATCATTAAAGAAATCATCCTCTATTTCAAACATCCACTCAGAATTTGTAATTATCTCATTAGTTAGCTCAGATTTTAATTCAACTATAGATTGAGATGAATCAGGTAAAAATTTATTTTCACCTAACTGAGAATTTTCTTCTAACAACTCTTTTTTTTCTTCGGGGAGATCATTTAAAATATTAGTAAGAATAGTTTTAGCATGCTCCACCTGAGGCTAAGTTAAGATATTCTTTATTTCTATCATCAAGGCCTAAAAAGAAATGTTGTAAAAGCATAGGTTCTGGTAAAGCAAGATTAGGTCTAGAATTTACAAAACCATCAAAACAATCACAAGCCTTGCCTAGCGATTCATTGTCTAATTGTTTGAATCCTATGATTTCAAACCCTAAGTTTAGCGACCTTTTTCTTGGGAAAAATTTAAGACAAAAGTATTTTCGTAATATTTTCCAATCTCCTTGACTACTCCCAACATGGCGATTATACCATTTCTTAGCTCTACCCGTTAATGAAAACGAAAGAGTTTCCATCTTAAAGTTTCATCGGCCATGCCTTTAATGCTCGACATGAACATGTCTGCTCAAAATCAGTTAAATGGGAATAGGGGTTTTCATTAGTATTACCGAGAAAAGATATGTTCTGAACTAATTTAGTTAATCCCGGCGTAGCTCATAGCGAGATGATGTGATAGGTTTAGAAGATTCCATTAGGCGGGAGATACGATCCCGATGGTGCTCCATATTGATATAAAATTTAAGATTCGTTTTTCATAATATTTTTATTTTTTTATTTTAATATAAAAGGATAACTATAAACTAAGATAGGCTAAATTAAAATCAGCAAATCGTTCCCGACAACAGCGCCAAAATACTTGTTGGTATAAATTAAGCGCACCTAAATAATGATTGTAATCGATTATCCGCAAGCGCCGCATATATATATTGATCAGCACTTCACTAAGATCAACCCGGTTTTAATATCGAACCTAAAGGAATAGTAGGTGAATTATGACCCAACCTAATACTCTTAATCTATGGGGGTACAAACAATCTAGAAAACTATTGAGAATGAGGAAATAACTAATGTACTCTAGTTCTAACTATCGGTAAACTTTGTATAATATCGTCTTATCGGACAAGTGACCTGAATAGGAGAAGAAACAGAGTAATCTACCTATCGAGACACCTATAAGCCTATTAGTCCTATCAACGGGAAGTGGACTACAGATGATTCAACATAGCTATAAAGTCACCTACGCGAGCTATCACTATCCGGCTGATCAGGGGACATTCACAAGCAATCATAACCTAGACACCACGTCTACGCTACGAAAACTACTCTGACCTAGGAGCTACCCAAATTAAAGTACTCAATATAATATGAGTTGCAAACTAAAAAACGAATATAAATAAATGCTTACTTAAATCAGAATGATAAATACAAAAGTACCTCAGAACGCAGCTCCGGGCGAGGGAGCCGAATCCGGCGAATACGGCTCCCGAGGATGCTCAGACAAAGCCGAGGCTCCTCCGAGTCTCTACTCTTCTACTCTATCTCTCTAATCTCTATCTTGATTGCTAGCCTAGATCTAGTGGATCTTTATTTAAAGCTCTGACTCTTCATCTCTTGATCTGGCCTCTTCCAGGGGGTATGGCCCTCCTTTTATAGCCCTGGGATCTCTATCAAGTTTCATGGTAAATTAGCACTTAAATCCCTCTTTTTAGGCTTTTCTGAAAAATTCCACTGAAAAAATGCACAAATCACCAAAACTCGTGGAAATTATTAGTGGTAACCCTATTCTTATTATATATTCATGTCTCGGGAAGTGATAATTGCTAATAAATTTTGGGCGATAACAGGTGTCAACACACATGCACATCTTGATTTGATTGTATGCCTCGATTCTCTGTGGATCCATTATTTGACTTTACAATATATGAATTGCAAGTATGTTCGTCCTTGTTATTGCCTCTCCTATGAGCCCCACTATAAATACTCGGTTGTAGGAAGGCATGACAAGTATTGATGCCTCGGTGAGATCCATAAATACCACATATAATAAGAGACTTGAGGGTGTCATACAATTAAGCTCGAGTTTTATTTCGAAAACTTACAAAAACTCGGAATATTGGTACTTGAAGAATTTGAGATATAGTGCTTGACTTAATTGTTCTATCTTTCGATTGCTCAAGACTTATGCAAAAGCTGTAAAGCTCCATAGTTAAAGGTAAAATAGGTAAGATTAAAAGTCGAAAGCAGTTTTGTCTAAACAAGGAAAATTTATGTCTAAAAGCAAGTGTGCTTAAAAAAGAAATAAAAGTATTGCAAGAACTCCCCGATCTAAATATTTTAATAATTAGGCTTGGGTTGTTTGCCAAGGGACCGGCAAAAGGTAAACTTGGGGGTTATTATTGACGGTCGTTAGCGTCAACTTTTATTAGCACTTTAGACCCAAGGGAGAACATGAAAACACACTAGTCTAGGGTTTTAACCGACAATTTTCATGAGTTTTGCATATTCTCGTATTTTCCGGGGTGATTTTCAGAAAAGCATAAAAAAGAGGATTATAAAGCTTAATTATCACGAAATTGATCCACAACGGAACAACATCATCATCGGACTCAGGAAGGGTCTAGAAGACACCCAAAGCAGCGGGGCCCGCAGAGGAGCCCAGGTGGGCCCGACCGGCCCCACCCTGGGGCCGGTCAGCGCCCTAGGTCATCCGATGGCCGCCGCCTTCTGGAGTCTTCCTCCCACGCTTCCTCGGAACCCAATCAAAATATTCCTACGTTGATTTTAGGTCGGTTTGATTTGACGGTGCACATGAGATGAAGACGCGGATCGCTGACGTGGCGGTTCCTTGCCCCCTACTCCACCTCGGCCTATATAATGACGCCCAAGGCTCCCTCCAAGAGGCTTTCTACACCCCGGTGCTTTATATTCTCTACATAATTAGAGTTAGGGTCCCTCTAGTTGATCTAGTCTAGTTCATCTAGTTCTAGTTCATCTAGATGTAGCAATTAGGAGAGACTAGTTCTTCTAGATCTAGTTTTGTTTAGAGATTAGAGAGATTGAGTAGAGGAGTAGAGATTCTGGAGGAGCTCCGGTCTGTCGGCGCTTCTTCGTGACTGTATTCTTCTGGATTCAGCTTCCTCACCTGAAGCTACGTTCTGAGGTACTTTTGTATTTACCATTCGTTCTTTGGTTCACATCTCATAGTGAGTACTTTGATCTATAGGACCCTATAGGTTAAAGTTGTATTTTATAGTGTAGGCGTGGTGGCTAGGCTAGATTTACTTATGAATGTCCCCTGATTAGCCGGATAGTGGTAGCTCGCGTAGGTGACTTTATAGCTACGTTGAATCCTCTGTAGTCCACTTCCCGTTGATAGGACTGATAGGCTTATAGGTGCCTGATAGGAGATTACTCTGTTTCTTCTCCTATTCGGGTTACTAGCCCGATAAGACGATATTATATAAAGTTTACCGGTTATTGGAACTAGAGTGCAATAGCTATTTCCTTTTTCTTGATATTATCTAGCCTAATTGTAGGGTTAAGTCTATAGACGTTGTCATCATCACAACTGTTCCCTGTGGATACGATATTTTAAAACCTTCGGGTAAAATGTGACACTGGTATGATATCTGTGTGCTTGCGGATAATCTTACTTAAATCTTATTTAATGGAGTACAGTTAAAAATACCAACACCACCGGAGGTGACGTCGGGCGGCCAGTGGGCGGCGGCTCGACCTTGGCGCAGGCGGCCGAGGGGTCGCCGCGCGAGCGGCCTCGGCCTCGCCGGCCTGCCGTGCCGGGCCGCGCGACGATCCATCAGCGCCCGGGCGTCTCCCGAGGGAGGCGCCGTGGCGTAAGGGAAAGGAGATCGCCGAGGCCACCCCCCCACCGGTCCGTCCCGCCACAGCCTGCGACGGCGGGAGCGGGTCGAGGGCCGCGGTCGACGCCCCTGGAGGGCGCGGACGGGCTGGATGCCCGAGGCTCCTGCCCTCGGGCAGGTCCGTCCGCCGCCAAGATTAGGGTCTTGCAGGTAAGTGGCCTTCGCGCCTTGTCGCCGACTCTGATGTTCACCTGTTTCCCTCTGTTGACGTTATCGCTTATCCATCTATTTCTTCAAGCGCCGGGCAGCGGCGGATCTGACACCGCTCGCCCCCGAAAAGCCGAGGCGGGGGGGGGGGGAGAAGCCTCGATTCCGCCGTCGAGGCGGCGGGGGGGCCGAGGAGAAGGAGAAGTCCGCCGAGGTGCTGTCCGCCGAGGGGCAGCCTTCGGCCATGGAGGTAGAGAGACGACGCGGTGTCCATCGGAGGGACGGAGGGTGCGACCGTGGCGCCGGGTTGAAGATCCAGCCCGTGGCGGGCACCGCCCGGTAAGGGGCGGAGTCGCCCGCCAAGGAGGCCGAGGAGGTGGATCGGTCGCGTTAGGCCGGGACAGAGCCCCGACATCGGTCGGAAAACGACGGAAGAGCCCGCCGTGGTTGCCACGCCGCGACCGGGCGCCCGCCGCCCGTCTCCGCTCCAGTTGTGTCCGCTAAAGCGGCGGATACCTCGATCATGCGGAGGAGACCACCGAGGCACAGGTGGAGGAGGCTTCCATCGGGGATGTCGTGGTGCCGAGCGGAGCGCTCGACAAGCTGCCCGCCAAGGAGCCGGCCTTGGCAGGAGGGCCAGCCGCCCCAGGGGCCGGTGATGCCATGAAATACCAGATGGCGGACCGGCTCGTCTGGAAGGAACTCCAGACACCGGAGCGGCGGGAGGTCTTCGCACTGGACGATGCCCAAGAGAAGGATTTGTGGGTACGCGTGACGCAGTGCGTCGACCGGTACGAGGAGGCCGCCCGGACCATTGTGTCGGGGCTGGGCACGGAGCTCCCCCCTGCTTTGGGTAGGCGATCTCTGACGGCTCTTATCCTCCCAGAGGCTTCTTTCCCGATGGCTAAACGGCCGGGGTGTGCGTGTCGCAGGATCTTGC
This sequence comes from Chrysopogon serrulatus, assembly GCA_015844335.1. Taxonomy (NCBI): domain Eukaryota; kingdom Viridiplantae; phylum Streptophyta; class Magnoliopsida; order Poales; family Poaceae; genus Chrysopogon; species Chrysopogon serrulatus. The sequence goes on along the minus strand of JADLZL010007769.1, from coordinate 28,632 downwards.
GAAGACATCGAGCGGGAAGTCGGGGTTTCTCCGAGCGTCGGCCGGCCTCAACGACGAGCTCCTTCATCAGAAGGGTCTGGTCGCCCAGCTGACGACAACCGTGTCAGGGAAGGACGCGGAGCTTGAGAAGCTCTGCCTTCTTGTCTCAGAGCTGCAGGCTGAGACGTCGACAGCGCGCGAGGACGCCACCCTCGCCAAGGAGGTCGTGGCGAGTCACGCCACGAGCCTTGACCAGCTCCGAGCCGAGAAGGAGGCCATGCTTGCTGAGGCCTCGCGCTCGGTGGACTCCATCAAGACCCTGTCCGAGAAGCTGGAGACCACGGAGGGTGACTACAAGGTCCTCACCAATGAGTACGTCAAGATAAAAGGTGAGCTCATGCAGGGGATTTCTGAGAACGAGTCCCTCCGCGGCCAATTGCAAGGTAAGCACCGTGACTGTCCGTCATGCTGTCTTTGCGTCGTCAAAGTTTCACTCTCGGGTCATTCGAGCCCGAAGGACAGGGGGCAGCGGGCGGAGGAGAGTCTCGCCGCGTCGCGAGCCGCCTACAACTTCGGCGCGGGGCGAAGCTCGGCACCACGACACGGGAGGCCACGGTCGTGCGCTGGCTGCGGTGGGCGGAGAACGCCCGGAGGGAGCAACTGGCGGCGGCTGAGGATGCCACAGCCGATGGAGGCCTTGCGCCACAGGAGGCCCTTTGAGTCGGCGTGTCGTACACGCCAAGCTAACGATGTCCCACTACCGGCTCGACCTCCCCGGATCTCCGAGGGGCTTATAGGACCGAGGAGGAGATGGGTCGCGAGAGCGAAGTGCTTGCGCAACTCATCGAGGAGGCCGAGGCGAGTGGAGCTCCGCTTCATGCCGCGCGGACATCTTCGCCCCCCGCTGCTGTCTCCACCCCTCCGGATGAAGCTGGCGACGCCGAGGCTGTGGACATCGAGGTCGTGGACGCCGAGGCCATGACTGCCGCCGCCGCGGATGCCGAAGCCGTGGACGTCGCCGCCCAAGATGCTGGCGACCCTGACGCCCCTTAGTAGACCCTAGGCCCAAGTGCCTATGTAAAAAGAGACCTGTGTTGGTTTTTGTTTGTATGATATTTTGTGTTGCGGCCCGTCGAGGCTTTGTGCTTTTGTGATGGCTTTTTTGTTATCCCCCGCGTCTCCTCTTTCGGTTGTGCTCGTTATTTATGTTGAGTGCCTGCGAGAATGCTTTGCAGTCGAGGGTCGTTCCTTAGCCGAGGGTAGGGACTGTGTACGTAGTTGTTACGGCCCCGTTGCCCTTTTGTAATGAGCGACCTTCCCGCGACATTTGGAATCCTCCTTTGGCTGAGGGCGGTCAAGCGGAGGCACTATAGCGCACGGGCGTAGGTAGCCTCGCGGCTCGGCCACCCTTGGCCTCGGGATGACATCCTGTCGTGCCCTTTCCTAAGTAGGTGAGACCTTTGGGAGCGTAGAGTTTACGAAAAAATAGCCAGGAAAGCGTAAAAAAATTTTTTGAGGGGTGCTTTTCAGGAAGGGGTCCCCCTTTCCAGCCCCCGAGGGAGACTTGGTTTTGGTGAGCCAAAACTAAGCCTCACTGCGCCCCTTTGAGGACGAGATATTATGGCTTGGGCGAACACCCCAGGACTTAGTTTTCCTTAGCAAAAAGTGTGTGGTACAATGCGTATGTACAGATGCTTGGAATTTCTATGGGTAAAAGCGACGTAGCTGTTGGATGTTCCAAGCGTTGTTGAGGACTTCGCCGTCCTCATTAGCGAGCTTGTAGGTGCCCGGCTTGAGGACCTCTGCGATGATGAAGGGCCCCTCCTAGGGTGGCGTGAGTTTGTGGCGGCCTCTGTTGTCCTGGCGGAGTCGAAGCACCAAGTCGCCTTCCTTGAGATCTCGGGTCCGAACTCGTTGGTCATGGTAGCGTCGGAAGGACTGCTGGTATCTAGCTGAGTGTAGGAGGGCGGCGTCCCTGGCTTCCTCAAGCATGTCCAGCGAATCCTCTCGAGCCGCTTGGTTGTGTGCCTCGTCATAGGCCTTGAGCTTCGGGGATCTGAACTCCAAGTCGGTCGGCAGGACGGCTTCGGCGCCGTACACCAAGAAGAAAGGTGTGAACCCCGTGGCTCGGCTCGTCGTCGTTCTGAGGCTCCAGAGGACCGAGGGGAGCTCCTCGAGCCACCTTTTGCTGAACTTATCGAGTTTGTTGAAGATCCGAGGCTTGAGCCCTTGCAATATCATCCCGTTGGCCCGCTCCACCTACTCGTACGTTTGGAGGTGCGCCACCGAGGACCAGACGATGCGTATCTGGTGCCTGTCGCAGAAGGTTCGGAACTTCATCCCCGTGAACTGGGTGCCATGGTCGGTGATGATGGAGTTTGGGACTCCGAAGCGGTTGTAAGGTCGAGATGGCGGACTAGAGAGGGGTGAATAGCCCTTTCTAAAATCTAATCACAGCGGATGACCGAATTAAATGCAGAATTGAAACTATCGGTCTAACCAAGACTACACCCCTCTATCTAAGTTCAAGCACCTTACAAAATAATCCTAGATTGAGCCACTAAGGTGCAAGACTAGGTAGAGCTTACCTATCTAATACTAGGTTGTAAGGTCAAACAAACCTAAGCAACTAGTACTCAATCAAACCGGAGAGCACATATATATACTAGTGAGCAAAGCGCACTAAGCCTAAGAACAACTAGTACTTCTCACTAGCACAGCTACACAAGCCTAACTAGTGAGCTCAATTGCTTAGCTACACAAACTAAGCAAAGTGACTAGCAAGGCTACACAAGCCAACTAGTCACGCAATCGTAACTTCTAAGCTACACAAGCTAAGAAGGTAACTAGCAAGCTACACAAGCAAACTACCTACTCAAGAGCAACACTACTCACTAGCACAAGTAATGAAACAAGTAATGTTAAGCTAGTGAATGCAAACCGACGAGAAGAGTAGACAAGTTAACATGTCGATTTTTCACCGAGGTTCACTTGGTTGCCACCAATCTAGTCCCCGTTGTGTCGACCACTCACTTCGTGTTGCGCGAGCTAATAGGCATCCAATGCCTAGACCTCCATGGCCACCGCAAGCAACTACCCAAGTGAGGGTAACTCAATGACACTCTTTTACTAGAGTTGCTCTTCGCGATCCCCGTGGGGTGAGCACAATCCCCCTCACAATATCCACGCAACCGGAGCACCACTCAATCTCCAAGCGTGCTACCACGGTGCCAAAATCCTCCAAGCCGTCTAGGAGTTGGCAACCTCCAAGAGTAATAGGAAATCCCCAAATCACAACCACCACCTAGTGCCACCAAATGCAAATCCACATATGCACACACACTAGGCTCTCAATCCCTCACTTAAATTAGCACCAAACATGAGAGGGATAGAAAGGGGGATGGAGTTCTTCCAACTCACAAGAACAAACCCAAGAACTCTCAATCTCTCATGAGAATGAGCACAAAGCTTAGAGAGAAGAGGAAGAGGTGGAGGTGGATCTTCAATCTCTCATCTACACCCACCAAGGGCACTCACTCACTCTCTCCTAGAAATCATAGCTCAAATCATGGGAAGAGGAGAGGAGGAAGAGAAGGGAAGAACCCTAGCTCACTTGCTCTCCAAAAATGAGAATGGAGGGAGAGTTGGGGAAGAAGGAGGGGCTGCAGCCCCCTCAAATCCCGTCACCACACGCTCCTAACCGTTGGGGCGTTTAGATCTGAATTGAATTGAAAATTCCAGGTAGGGCAGGAAAAATTTCCAGGCAAACCCTCCAACGGCTATTTCACTCCAACAATCAAAAGAGTCAGTGACACTAGAAATTCCAGGTAGGGATGGATAAATATCCAGGTGAACCCTCTCTGTCCGAAGCGCACAACATAAAATTCCAACTCGGGCCAAGAAAATCTTCAGGAACACCTTCTCTGTCTAGGCACGAGAACTTCTTAAAAATCTTCCCTTTTAAGTTGCTAACTCTTCCCAATATGCTAAAACAAATTTAGCACCCTAGTTAGCGTTTCACAAAGACTTTTCTAGGGTTTTCTCATGCATCTCACCACGTCACTAATCGCTTATGCATATGCAAGAAGACTCGCACTTAGTGACACTAGATAACCGTTGCAACTAAAAGATTTCCCCTCTTTATAGTACGACTATCAATCCTAAATCCGGTCATAAACTTCTCTACACACCTATGACCGGTGAAATGAAATGCCCTATAAATATACCTTTACCTTGCACATTCCATTCCAAATCCACCAAGTGTTGATGCAACACATGCACCAACACAATCACAAATGATATGATCCACTCCATATCATCATGTGACCATATTGGTTCATCGATCTTGACCTCACTTGCCCTTCACCATTGCATCGGTCCATTGGTGCCAAGTCTTTGCTCAAGCCTCCCGACACTCGGTACCAACGGCTTCAAAGCCTTCGACTTGCCCTTCACTCTTGCAGTCGGTCCATCAAGCCAAGTCTTGTCTTGATCTTCTCCATCTTAGCCACATAACTCTATGTCATGTTCCATATGCAATTAACCTCCTATAGTATCACATATGTGAGCCTTGCAATAAATCAAGCCATTTCCACCTCCATGGCATAGTTGTTCACACACATGTACCTATGGACTAAATCTCTGCAAATCTCACATAAGCACAATTAGTCCACCTAGGTTGTCACTCAATTACCAAAACCAAACTAGGACCTTTCAGCGGTGGATGATGTCGGTGAAGAAGAGCACTGCCTGCTCGGACCGGATGTTGGTCACGGGGCACGCTTCGATCCACTTGGAGAATTTGTCGGTGGCGACCAGCAAGTGGGTGAAGCCCCCGGGCGCCTTCTTGAGTGGTCCCACTAGGTCCAAACCCCACACAGCGAAGGGCCACGTGATTGGGATGGTCTGGAGTGCCTGAGCCGGTAGATGCGTCTGACGGGCGTAGTACTGGCACCCTTCGCAGGTGCGTATCACCTCAGTGGCGTCAGCGACCGTGGTCAGCCAGTAGAAACCCTGCCGGAAAGCGCTGCTGATGAGGGAGCGAGGAGCGGGGTGATGGCCGCACACACTGGCGTGGATCTTGCGGACTAGTGCCAGGCCCTCTTCGACCGTGATGCACCGCTGCAGGACCTCTGAGGGGCTTCGCTTGTAGAGCTCGTCCTCTATTACGACGAAGGACTTCGCTCTTCTTGCGATGCGCCGGCCCTGGTTGAAGTCCTCGGGGAGCGTCCCTCGGATGATCCAGTTGAGATACGGCTTCCTCCAGTCTGGCTTGGGCTCGGCTTCTGGGGTCCCTTCCGTCGATTTCCATCACCTCGGAACCAAGCGCCGAGGGTACCTCGGGGGCCAAGGGAGTCTTAGATGGAGAGGGGACCTCGGATGTTCCTCCAGCCCCCGAGGGGGTCGGAGCGGTTCTCCGAGGCCTCCTCCCGCCCTTCGATGTTGATCGAGGGGGCAGCAAGGTCCTTGGTGAAGACGTCGGGGGGAACCGGGGCTCTCCCGGCGGTGATCTTGGCGAGTTCGTCGGCGGCTTCGTTGTGCCTCCGGACGACGTGATTGAGCTTGAGGCCATTGAACTTGTCCTCCAGGGCGTGTACCGCCTTGCAGTATGCGTCCATCTTGGGGTCGTGACAGCTCGAGTCCTTCATGACTTGGTCGATGACGAGCTGCGAGTACCCTCGGAAGTCGAGGCGCTTGACGCCAAGCTCGATGGCGATCTTTAGCCCGTTGAGCAGGCCCTCATACTCTGCCATATTGTTCGACGCTGGGAAATGGAGACGGATTACGTACCGCATGTGCACTCCGAGGGGAGAGACGAAGAGGAGGCCGGCGCCGGCTCCAGTCTTCATCAGGGACCCGTCGAAGTACAATGTCCAGCATTCTGCCTGGAACTGAGGAGGCGGCAGCTGGGTGTCGGTCCACTCCGTGAGGAAATCGGCCAAGACGTGAGACTTGATGGCCTACCTCGGCGCATAGGAGAGGGTTTCTCCAATGAGCTCGACGGTTCACTTGGCGACCGTCCCGAGACTTCCCGGTTTTGGAGGATCTCCCCAAGGGGAAGGAGGAGACCACTGTCACCGGGTGGGCGTCAAAGTAGTGCCGGAGCTTGCACCGAGTTAGGACCACAGCTTAGAGCAGCTTCTGGATCTGCGGATAGCAGATCTTAGTCTCGGACAATACCTCGCTGATGAAGTAGACCGGCCTCTGGACCGGCAGAGCGTGGCCCTCCTCCTGCCTCTCGACGACGATGGCCGCGCTGACCACCTGTGTCGTTGAGGCGACGTACAGGAGGAGGGGTTCGTCTTCGGCAGGCGGGACGAGTATCGAGGCGCTGGTGAGGGCGGCTTTCAGCTTGTCGAGGGCCCCCTGGGCCTCGGAGGTCCAGGAGAAGCGCTCCAACTTTCTCAGGAGGCGGTATAGGGGCAGGGCCGCGCCGTGAGATGAAGCGGCTAAGGGACGCGAGGTAGCCCGTGACTCGCTGCACGCCTTTCGGGTCCTTGATCGGCCCCATGCTTGTCACCACAGTCACCTTCTCCGGGTTGGGCTTTATGCCGCGCTTGGAGACGATGAACCCCAAGAGCATGCTTCGGGGGACCCCGAAGACGCACTTCTCGGGATTGAGCTTGACGCCCTTGGCCTTGAGACACTGAAAAGCGATCTCGAGGTCGGGAATAAGGTCGTCAGCTTTTTTGGTCTTGACTACGATGTCGTCGACGTAGGCCTCCACGGCTTCGCTGATGTGATCGCCAAAGAAGCTCAGCATGCACCGCTGATACGTGGCCCCTACGTTCTAGAGCCCGAAGGGCATCATCACGTAACAGTACATGCCGAATAGGGTGATGAAGGATGTCACAAGCTGATCGGATTCCTTCATCTTTATTTGGTGGTAGCCGGAATAAGCATCAAGAAAGGACAAGAGCTCACACCCCGAAGTGGAGTCAACTATCTGATTGATACGTGGTAAAGGAAAAGAGACTTTCGGATATGCTTTATTTAAACTAGTGTAGTCTACACACATCCTCTATTTCCCACTCTTCTTCCTAACCAGTACAGGATTAGACAACCACTCGAGATAGAACACTTCCTTGATGAATCCGGCCGCCAAAAGCTTGTTCACGCTCTGCGCTTCTCCTCGTCGAATCGGCGCAAGCGCTGCTTCACCGGTCTGGATCTGGCCCTGACATCAAGGGACTGCTCGGCGACATCCCTCGAAATGCCTGGCATGTCCGAGGGACTCCACGCGAAATTATCGATGTTCGCGTGGAGGAAGTCGACGAGCACGGCTTCCTATTTAGGGTCGAGGGAGTCACAGATCTTCACTGTCTTGCCGGACGATGTGGAGGGGTCGAGCGGGACCTCCCTCACCCCATCGGACGGATCGAAGGTGCTGGCGTGGCGCTTAGAGTCAAGGGCCTCAGATACCGCCATGGCCTCGGCGTGCTCGATGGCCTTCACGTCGTAGTTGAAGGCGTGCTCGTAGGAGCAGCCAATGGTGATGACGCCGTTGGGGCCCGGCATCTTGAGGAGGAGGTACGTGTAGTTCGGGACCGCCACCAATTTTGCGTACGCGGGACGTCCGAGGATGCCATGATAGGTTCCTCCGTCGAAGGTGATGACCTCCTTGCGGTTGTTCGACGGTGTTCAAAAAACGATGTGGAGATCGATCTGCCCGAGGGGCCAAGCACACTTGCCCGGCACGATGCCCTGAAAGGGGGAGTTGGAGGGTCGGAGGTGCGGGCGCTCCATCCCCAACAGGCTGAGGGTCCCAGAGTAGAGGATGTTGAGGGCACTGCCGCCATCCATCAGCACCTTGGTGAGTCGAACGTTGGCAACGACGGGATCCACCACGAGTGGGTACCTCCCGGGGTTTGGTACGTAGAGCGGATGGTCATCGAGGCGATAGGTGATGGCGTCGGCCGACCATGGTAGGTACTGTGGCGTAGCGGGGCGCACCGAGAACACTTCCCGGCGGTCGCGCTTGATCTGGCGTGGGGAGAAATTCACCGGGAGGCCTCCGATGATCATAAAGACATCGTGGACCTCCGGGAACCCTTCACCCTTGCCTCCTTCCTCCTTCTTCTTCTTGTCCTCGGGCGAGGAGAGCTTCTGGTAGAACCGGCAGGCCAAGTCACACTCCCCCATGGTGTACTTGACGGGGAACTTATGGAAAGGGCAAGGCTTCTTGAGCATGTCGTCGAAGGCCCCGGGCCCCGGGGGCCTCGGGGCGGTCGGCTGCTGCGACGAGGTCTTCCTTGGAGTCCTCCTCCTGCTCCTTCTTGCCCTTCTTCCCCTTCTGCTTGCCCCTCCTGTTCTTCTTGGGGTTGCGGGCTGCTGCTTCCTCGGCCCCTTCGTCCTTTCGCTTGCCCTTGTCGTTGGCGCCGCGAAAATGGCCCCCACTGCCTCCTCGCCGGAGGCGAAGTTCGTAGCCACCTTGAACAGCTCGTTGGCAGTGGAGGGCATCTTTCGGCCCAGCTAGTGGACCAGCTCCTTGCAGGTGGTTTTGTCTAGGAATGCACTGATGATGGCGGTGCCGGCCACGTTTGGCAGCTCGGTGCACTTCTTGGAGAAGCTCGGTGCACTCGTCGGGCTTCTAGCGGCAGCTGCGGAGATCCCAGGAATTCTCGGGGCGCACATATGTGCCCTGGAAATTTTCTTTGAAGACCTTGACCAGGTCGCCCCAGTCAAAGATTGTGCGGGCGGGAAGGTGCTCCAACCATGCCCGAGCGGCGTCGCCCAGGTAGAGAGGAAGGTTGCGAATGATGAGCCTGTCGTTGTCCGCCCCACCCAACTGGCAGGCTAGACGGTAGTCGTTGAGCCAGACCTCAGGGTTCGTCTCCCCCGAGTACTTGGTAAGGTTGGCGGGCTGTCGGAACCGAAAGGGGAACCATGCGCTGTGGATCTCCCGGCTAAAGGCCCGAGGCCCCGGGGGTCTGCGTCATCGCGGTCCTCGTCGCTGTTGCGCTTGCCGCCTCTGCAGCGGGCGGGCGGTCGCGTCGGCCCGCGCCCTTGCCTCCCTTTGCGGCGTTGTCGACGACGTTGCGGGCGTCGCCGTCATCGAGCTACCACGGTTGTCTGGATGCGCTCGCGACTGGCCTCCACGAGGGGTCCGGGTGGACTGAGGCCTCCCCGCTCCTCCCGAGGGACGCCCTCGGGCTCCTCGTCCTTCTGCGCGCGAAGGCGTGAGGCCGAGCTCTTGGCCTCGCCGGATGCGGCGGTCTCGATGTAGCCCGCACCTCACTCGCCGCGATGCCGCCCCCCGGGTGTAGGCTCGCATCGCCGGAGGAGGAGGGCGGGCGGCGGCGACATTCTTCTTGCGCTTGAAGACGGGAGGGCGCTCGCCCCCTCGTTGTTGACGATCCTCACAATGGATACTGCGGGCACGCCGCCGGGCCACGGGGCTCGGGTTGCGCACCGCGGTGACCTTGCTCGAACGCGTCTATCTTCTGTCGTAGCTAAAGACGGTCGTGTTCGAGCTTGGCTCCGAGCTCACGGATCTGCTTGATGGTCGGTCGGCGTGGCTCCTGAAGTGCGGCCGCCGGGTCCTCCGCCCTCGGAGTGGCCGCAGGAGGCGGGGTCCGTCGCTCCTGACCCAGTGGACGGGAAGTACCTGGATCCACTGTGGTTGCAACCACCGAGGCGGGCGTGACGGTGTGCCTAGGATCTTGATCCTGGTCGTTGTCATCGCTATGGTTGCCACCGGTGCCGAGGTCACCGATCTCCACGTGGAAGCACTCGTGAGTCGGGTCGTACATGTCATCTGGGGAGTCGAAGTCGGGGTAGCCAAAGGCGAAGGCATGCTCCGGGATGAACCCCCTAGGCTCCGTGTCCTCGACGTAGCGCCGGATCGGGTGGACGTAGCGCGTGCTGGGACCACACCACTCCGCCTGTCTAATCAGGTACTCCTCGTAGGCGTGGATGGATCCGTCAGGGATGTCCGCGTTGGGGCGCTCCGTGGAGCGCCGCCGGTGACGTGGATACCTCCTCCGGGCTCCATGGCGGTGGAGACCAACGGCAGCGCTCGTAGGCTGCGGCATTGGCCATGCCAAACGGCTGGCGTGGTGGCGGCGGCGGTGAGCATCCTGCGGGAGGCGTCGCCCAGCTGCAGTGCCGCGAAGTCCTCCTCCAAACCGCTGGCGTCGTGGCGAGTCCACCGTGCACGGTGGGCGCGTGTGCCACCGTTCCTCCTGCGCCGGGCCGGTGATGGATCCACCGGGGCCTCGTCGGGGAGGTCCCGAACCCCCGGTCGGGAGGAGCTCCATGTCGAACTGGGTGCCTGTCGACATGAACTCGAGCCCTCCGAACCGGATCAGGGTACCCGGCTCCAGCGGCTGCGGGAGAGGAAAGTTGGGGCCGAATGGCCCGCCCGAGATGTCGTCGCGACTGCTGGCCATCCGGAGGTTTGGCGGGAAGAGAGGCGAAACACGCACAGCTCCCCTACCTGGCGCGCCAACTGTCGGTGCTAGAACTGGTGGTCCTAGCACCCACGAGTAAATTTATGGTGCGTGCTCCCAACTCCGGATGGTGTGCAAGATGGACACAAGGATTTATACTGGTTCGGGCAAGAGAAGGCCCTACGTCCAGTGGGAGAGAGGGGTTCTTGTATTATCTTGCACCTAAGTGCTCGTAGGTAGGGTGTACAAGCAGTGAGAGAGGGACAAGGTCCCAAGTCTCGTGGGTGATTGAGTGGAGTGCCAATATCGGGCTCGTGTGTGCCTATCGCCTACGGGCTCCCGTCTCCCCCTTTTATAGCCGTAAGAGGTAGACGAGGCCTTACAAGAGGTGGTCGTGCTGGCAGCAAGGTCTTGGGCTTCTGTTCTTCCCTGCCCGAGGCTCCCGAGTGGGCGGGTTGTCCATGAACGTGACGGGGCAGTGCTACTTTGACTCCCTGGCCCTGTTGGCCAGAATGACGGGCGTCCCTGCTTGGAGTTGGCGGAGCGTGACAGAGGAGGTGTCCGAGCCCTGTAGCTCGCTGTAGCTTTGACCCGCTTGAAATCCGAGGCTCGGGGGCCTCGGAGCTTGGCGCCGTACGAGGAGTGGTTGGAACAGTCGTGGATGGTCGCCGGCGCAGTGGCCGCCCATCCCGGGCTCAGAACTCACGGGGTGGACTGTTTGTTGACCGGAGGGGGCATCCAGTCCTCTCCCGTACGGAGGGTGACGTCGGGTATCGTTGCTTCGGCGTGGTGGGCGGTGCCCCGGTGCTTCGGTGATGGGACCTGGCAGGGAGGTTAGACAGCACAGCGTTCCCACAGTGGCGGGTGTGGCCTTCACTGTGGAGATCGCGTAAGCATGATCGCCAGCGTGGGTTGTGACGGGACGATGTCCATCCCTTGTCAGGGTATGGAACGCTCCTAACATGGGCTGTGGACGGGTGGTAGTAGATATGTGTCAAGTCGATGGTACGGCTTTGACTTGGAGAGGGCGGAGCGTCCCATCCGAGCCCTGGTTATCGGGCCTCGGGCGAGACAGAGACTGGGACTTCATCCGAGGCCCTAATGTTGGGGGCTCGGGCGAGGCGGAAGGCGGAAGCTCGTCCGAGGCCCTCGCGCTAAGGCCTCGGGCGAGGCGGAGAATCGGTGCTCGCCCGAGACCCCTGCGGGGCGGACTCGGATGGGCCGAAGGCCAGGTGCGCGCTCTGATGCCCTGGGGCCATGGCCCAGATAGAGCAACGAGCGGCCTGCTGGGTTTAATTTTGTGTTTGTTGGGCTTTCCTAAAGGGGCCCTTATTTTGGTCCCCGACAATGTTAAAGTGACATTTAATCCAAAAGACAAATTAAAATTTGTGAAACTAACACAATATGAAGAGCGCGGCGACGCAGGTTTACCACCTTGTAAGAGCCAAGCGACAACCTTGCCCATACATATAACAATCCAAAACATAATGCATTAAACAAAATTTACGAGTAATCATATATATTTTAGAGAAAAGAATCAATGCAATCATATATATTTTAGAGAAAAGAATCAATGCAGTAAAGATAGAAAGAATAAATAGATCAACATAACTATCAGAATTGGATGCTACAACTTCATGTCAATATGTCATCATTGAAGTTATAATTGCCGGTAGACACATTGCTCTGTTAAGATGTCATCATATTGAAATGGTTCCACGATATTAACAAATTCCTAAGGACTTATTGCTGGATGGACTGCTAGGGATTTACTTTAGTTTGTAGTGTATAATAATGCTTTCCACAAGGGATACTAAAATTAGATAAGAAGCGAAATTTTGAACCACCACAAGATGTCTAGTAGAAGAGGGAAATAAAAAAAATCTCGATCGGCACCAGTGGTTGGTCTGCTTCTCTGGAAAAGTCTTATGCGTCTAAACAAAGAAACAACAACATAAATTCAACAAGATCACTCACTCACAATTTACAAAAGGGAAAGAGCATGTCAATAATTTCCTAAATCTTTGGGTTCATAGAGAAGGGGTTCTGGAAATTCTTTAGATGCCAAATTTGCTTTTAGCATTTGTGTCTGTCTTTATGTGTCACAAAACATCAAATACTTTCAGACAAGATAACTATATGTACAAAAATCATCAGACATTGAGGATCTAAAATATGACAAACAAAAAGGACAAGTTTTCCTTGGACAGGTTTGGACCAAATCAGTTCAGGACAGCCTACTTTAGTTATGTCAATTGTAGTTAAGAAAACAGTGTACTTTGGTTTGTGAACACTCATCAGGCAGGCATATGCAACAGCACCCACCACAAAACCTACACTTAAATTAGATCAGTTACGAATACAAATTGATGCTGTCCAAAATAAATATGCAGGGAAAATTTTCTGGGAGCAAGTAGAAAAGTTAGGATAGCAAATAAGTACACCTGATTTTTTTTAATTACGAATCTGCTCCTCCATGCCATTGTTCCCCACACCAATCATAATCAGATCGTCTTTATGAGGTGCTCCATGTACCTGCACTACTGTGCAACAACCACCAGTCTCAACTTCAAATACAAACTGTGATTTTAAAAAAAGTATAGCTGTTGCTGCAGCTACGCATCATGACAGCACGATGACATTTGAAATGTCATTCCAGCATGTTATCAGCAAAAAAAAAGAGCCATGTGAGAATTGAAATAGACAAATTGCATAGTTGAATGAAGAAGAAACCTCAGTCCCTCACCTTATTATATCTCAGTTTTTGGCTTCTTGTCCCTGTGAAATTCATCGATGTTGAAATAAACATATAGAACACTCAGAGCTGGTTCTCTTTGTAATAAAAAATAAACTAACATTGGTTTTTCAACTGTTCAAGAATCATAAAACATATAGAAGACCAGAGCTGCATATATAGACCAACCAAGTCTAAAATCCTAACCCATGACTGATCCCCGGAACGTTGACCTGAAATTTCACTGCAAAGTTCTAGGCCTCGATAAAATATTCAGATGATTGCTCATGTGTTGCAATGGGAGCAACAAAAATTCAAAAAATGTTTGGTAGACAAGCTAAAATCAAAATCAAGGTAATTTAATTTTGCACCTTATACCATGGCAATGACAAAATATGATGTTGAAATGGGTCTGACTACTTACTAAGGAATCATCTAAAGTTTGAGTTTGATAAACGAATTTCAATTGAAGTTCAGGTTGAGCTCCTGCCTGATTGGAAAGAGATAATGTTTGGAAAGAGATGGTTTCTATTCTATGCAAATCGGAGCTGATTTAGGTAACAAATGGTCACTGCTGCATGGATTCTATACTTCGACTTTTCACAATAGCACTGATAAAGATAGTGTTAGCATGTATAATAGTCCACATTCCTCAAAAAGGAAATGAAAGGATATCTTCAAATATAATGGACGTACCTCCTATGGCACAGCAATGCAGAATGATATTGTGCCGGCATGCATGTACTGTCTGCGGTTACTTGAACTATTTTCAGAACATTATCACCTCGCATCAAAACCATCTTTGCTTGGACCGAGATTGGGGAGTTCCCAGCCTCAGCCTGGTGTGTGCGCCGCTGGGATGACCTGCTGCTAGAGCAAGATGCGCGTGACGGCGCCGAAGGAGCGTGTTGGTAGCCGTCGAACGAGCACCGGACGCCGGTACGAGCAGCGGGCGGCGGCGGAGAACCAGGCGCGGGGACGATCAGCGCTCGTCGGGGGCCAGCCGAGCGCCCGGCGACCAGGGGCATCGGAGGGGCCACCCTCGGCGACGGCGTTCTCGACAGCGTTGGCCTCCTCAACAACTGCGAATGAGATGAAGCCCCATCAGCGACGTAGAGGACAGAGGTGGGGCGCACATGGAGCAAGCATGACGGCATCCTAGAGGTGGAGGAAGTTATGCGCAGCCCATTTGACGGCGAAGGCGGACTCGTCGGAGAGATCGGGCGGCGATGGCAATGCGGCAAAGGCGGGGAGCCCGGGTTGGTCCCGCCAGCACGCCAGCACCGAGAGGGGGGCTGGAACGCGGCCGCCTGCGTCGCCGCCGAGAGCCACACAGATGCCACCCTGTGCAACCCCTAGCCCCACGGCCCGGTGCCACCGCCGCCCCCGGCAGGCCGAGAACCGCCGCCCGGGCGGGCGGCGGCGGCTGGCTGCGCCTGAAGGGCGACTGGCAAGAGTTTTGACCATTGGCTTTCTCGCCAACGTTGTCGGGTTCTGGGCGGGGGTTGATTTTTTTCACAGGTGGGCTCGGCGGCTATGAAGGCTTAGTGCTGCTGGTGCAGGCAGCCGGCTGTTGCCTGTCCGTGCTGCAGGTGGAGGTGGGTGGTTGCGGTCGAGCCGTCGATGGCCACGCTGGTGAAGATCGGCGACCTGGAAGAGTGACCGCACGGGACACACAAGCAAGGGAGGGAAGGGATCTCGTAATTGCGAAAATTAGGCACAGGAGAAGAGGAAGGTATCGGGTATTTGTGTTTTCTGGCGGCCTAATTTACGGAACAGTTAATGCAAGATCGCAAGGGAGGCTGAGGGTTGGCCTGTGCTATATCCTTTCCTTCCGCAGGTGGCTGATAGCCTGATACGCTGATTCCGCAAGTCGGACGCGCCATTTTTTTCTTTCCTTTATTTCCTTTCAGAGCTACGTGTGATTTTTTTTCTTTCCTTTCGCAGGTGGCAGAACGACGTCGGGCCGAGGGTGATTACCGCTCGAAAGAAAATCTCTTACTTTTAATCTTTTTATTGAATTAATTAATTAATATTAATTAATAAGTTGTAGAGATAGTGATAGAGATGTAATATAAATATAAACATTAAATATTGTATTATGGGCATTTGAACTCTTTATTTTCTCAGCCCTTTTCTAGATTCTTTTTTCTTTTTCTATTTCCCCTTTCCCTGTTAGTTCTGACTTTTTTTTGCTTCCTTTTCCCTCTCCAGTCTCTTTTTAAAAGAATAATTAAATAATAAAAATTTTATTAATAAGCATGTGACAGTCAGTATCTATATGAGAGCACGTGAGTTTAGGAACATAATACGAACGTATGTAGAAAGCATACATATTTGGACTGCAGGAGCAGTGGCAGTCATCGCTGACCTTCGCCGTGTGTGTGTGTGCAACGGAAGTGGAAAAGAAAAAATAAGTTGTTTCAAGCAGGCCTAAACACATTGGCTGACCTTAGCCTGAGCACATTTCCCATCTCCTGCTTCATCGCCGTGTGTCTCTAGGGAACGAAAAAGGAAAAGAAAAAAAAAGTTCTTTGAAGCAGAGTATACAAATTGAAAAAAAAAATTGAAAGCGGACAAAACAAAAACAACGGCAACCAAGAAGCAAAAGCAAGAGGCAACACATAATCTACATGTATCAGTATCAGGTTAGGATGGTGCCATTAATTAATTCTACATGTTTTCATAGAAATTTCCAGAGGGAGTACATGGAGTAGAGATTACTTGGTAATCTGGAACTCTGAGCCATGAATGAAGTTAGCCGGATACATTTTTTTTTTTTGAGTGTGCATCAGAACTATAATAATAATAATAATAATAATAATAATAATAATAATAATAATAATAATAACAATAATAATAACAAATAACAATAACAATAACAATAACAATAACAATAACAATAACAATAACAATAACAATAACAATAACAATAACAATAACAATAACAATAATAACAATAACAATAACAATAACAATAACAACAACAATAACAACAACAACAACAACAACAATACATCATCATGAGATTAACCATTTGAACCTTGTCACCTAGATATGCCACCTGGCAGGCATTACAATAGGGGTAGCTTTGGATCTGAACAATTTGCCCTCCATAGCACAGGTGGTCTTTCTATCTAGGTGCAGCTAATCCGCATCTTCACAGACATATATTTCACCGAGTGTCTCTCCAAGACTGCCCAAATTGTTACGCCTTTCGTGTGGGTCAGAACTTACCCGACAAGAAATTTCGCTACCTTAGAAACGTTATAGTTACGCCCCCCGTTCACTAGGGCTTCGGTCGCCGGCTTCCTTGTCATCAGTTCATCGACTTTTTTTGACCTTCCGGCACTTTGGCAGGCGTCAAACCCAATACATGGTCTTACGACTTTGCGGAGACCTATGGTCGGGTAAATACTGTACTCACACAAGATCCATTACAGACAAGTACCAAAATATATAGAGCTAGACACTTTCGAAACAAAACAAAGTCCACCACCAACAAATTAAGCAAAGTCCACCTCCAACAACAACTCTTTGTGTACTAAACATTAGTTGTAATGAGGACTTCACAGCTGAGAGATACTGAGGAGCAACATTTACAATAGTAACATCTGATTCCAGTTAGTCAAAGAAGTTTAGCCAATCCAAAATTTCAAAGGATTACTTCAGATAATTCATCAAGCAACTTTTGAGATATAAACAGAATCAAGATGAGCCCTTCGTCTGGCAGAACAGTGCGGGTAATTCATTTTTTATTTCCTTCCAGTACAACAAAGCTAAAGAAAAACCAGCAAAACCAATTGAATCGTATGGTTTCGTCTGGCTGCCTAGATAGTATTGTTCCTATGCTGGATTGTGAACAGTACTTCAATCCGGAAAACAGAAAGGTTTCATCCTAAAGGGTATTGTGAGGAGGCACAACCTGGATGGGGTCATCAGTGATGAAAAACATGTGCCCAGAAAAGTCGATCACTTTCCCTCAAGGAAACGATGGCTTCACCCTGTCAAAGAATGAGGAAGACACCGCGTAGTTAGTTATCAATAGGCTATAATCTAAGTTAGTTATCAATAGGATATAATCTATGAGAGTCATGCACCACAAATAGAAACATACATTCCATGGATTTTTGTAATATGTGTACAGCCAACTACGATTTTCTATTCTTCAACTATTGCCTTCTTTACTGCCAATAAATTCATGAACTGGAAGTGAGCCTAGCTCATTTGTTTAGGTGACTCAATGTGGCAGTACACCTAGCCATCCAGATTTGAATCCCGTCGGGGGAGAATTTGGGTGCCTATTTTTCTAAAAAAAAAAAAATCAGTACTATGAGAAACTTCCCTACAGTCTTTTCTTGTCAAAAAATAAATTCATGAACTTTGTATTCTTATATTGACCAAACATATGAATTCAGAAAAACTAGTTCTTACTCAAAATTGGCAAATACTTTTGTTTCCTGTTACTACTCATCAGGCCAGGTGGCAGTATTGTCCATTCCATTGTTCTAAAACCAACAAAAAGTTCATAAATTTACTCCTCAATTAGAAAATAATGGTGTTCTAAATTTCTGTTTTTACAGCACACAATTCTACGAACTCCTAATTAAACTGAAAGGAATAAGACACAAGTAGAGACACCTCTCAAACCCGCTTTATCATTGCTGATCATTCACTCACTCTATCTCAAGGAAGGCCAGCCTAGCTACTGCAGCATATACATCTCATATCCACAACAAAAAAAAAGAGAGATAATCATCGTAAAACCTTATCCTGCAAGCCATGCAAATCACGTTTCAAATTCATGATTAATACCGGACCTCAGCTCTGAAACAGATACTCTAGAAAAGATACATAAGGGTATATATACTTGTTCATAGCCAAATAATTAACAATGAGAGGAGACAATTTTATAATCTTAGCATATCAGTTCTAGGAATTCGAGCTCTCAGAATCAGAGAGTAAATTGTTCAAACCTTTGGATTAAAGCGCAGCAAGGATAGTGGATGCCAACATTCAAACCTTGGGGCTATGACTTGGCGTTGGCTGGTTGCCTAGGCTTTTGAGTCTAGGGTCCCTGTACATGGAAGGCGTGCCAGGTAGTATCATAGCCCTTATTGCATTCTAAACATACGCACCATATGGAATTGGCGGAGTAGAGTGACTGCATGGGGGTGGCGCCGCTAAGATCGTCGTAACTGCTATAGACACGTCCATCCACACGATCTGTGGCAAAGAGAAAAGGACAGGCAGCTAGGGAGGGGTTTCGTCGAGCACAAGAGCAGACCTAGACCAGTGAGGAGGCAGCGCCGGGTGGCAGGCACGCCGGCAAGCACCACGTCGGCGCGGTCACCAGTGGTGCCCACAAGGGCGGAGCTACAGGGTGGCATACCCTGCGGGTCTGGGAAGTGTAGATGCATATATATACGTATTTCCCAAAAAAAGAACAAACGTGCAGAGCTTCGAGATTCCAGAGGCAGCTGCGACGCCCTTCAGGCCACGAGCGAGGCCGAGGCCCACGCGGCCCATGCGGCCAGGCGTGGGGAGACAAATTTTTTACATGGATTTTGAGTTTTTGACGCCTTGGCTTCCATCGCGGATTGGCGGCATCGCGCGACTAGAGTCTGGAGTCAGGACTCAGGAGCCGTGGGCGATCGTGAGATTCGTGCTGTCGTTGCCGTCCAGATCGCAACGCGGCAACGACACCCTTGAGCCCTTCGGCGGTTCAGTCTTCGTCCGTTCATTGCTCAGTCGCGACGCCCTACAAGGTGTGCCGACTGGCCGTGATCGGAGCACCGCCGGCGCAGACTTTACTCGTGAATCTGTGATTCGATTTGAGGTGAGACTTGATCTTTTACTCTTGAGCTTTTTATATAAAAAATGTCAATTTAATTACTATTTGCTAAGCGCTAACGTTATAAAATCATCCACCACGCAACGACGTCGAGGATTTATCCCAATATCAGACTCGATCGAGATTGATCTGTTGTTCAGTACACCTATCATATGAAAATTTAATCCTTAAATTACTATTTATATTGTATTTTTTTGAATGTTTCCAACTTAATTCTTAAACTTAAGTGTTATTGTGTTTATTGATATACCGAATACGATATCAAAAATTTTAGGTGGCATACCCTTAAGTAAAATCCTAGATCCGCCACTGGCACCACGCGTGGCGCCGCGCTGCAGCCTGGATGTGCCGTCGCCCCAGCAGCACATCACGCGGTGAGCCACCGGCGCTAGAGGCGTGCAGTACCGACACACCACAACTTGGGAGAGAGGACGAGGGAGGGAAAGGGGCGTGCAGTACCGCCACAGCACAACGTCAGGGTCGGGGTAAGAACACGCGATTGGAGGAAGGAGGAAGGAGGAAAGAGAAACATCGAGAAGGAGGAATACTGTGTGGAATACAAGATGAAAGATGGGTAGTATATAGTATTTGGTTTTCTAGATTGGGACGAGAATCCGGATAAGGCTAAGAAAACAAGTGAAGCCAGAAAAAGCGAAGCGAGAGAAGCCGCTTCCAGCTAAATTTGCCTCGAGCAATCTAGGCCACAGGATAAAGGATCCGACGGAGGGAACAATTCGGGTTAACGTGGACAAGGCTCTTAGCGGAGTTGTGCAACTCTGAATATAGAGATATACGATTGGCTGGTTTTCTATTTGGAAATTGGAATAATTTGTACATGTCATGTGCTGATTTGTATAGGATTCCTCCTGGGATCTTTGGAGAGTTATGAGGATTCTTTGTGCGTGCGTGGAAATGTAGATGTGACGCTGCGCAAGAGAATAAAGCGCACAAACATGGAGGATGAGAGCTCTTGTCCAATAATGCTGACACAAACTGTCTCAAGTCTACAGCATATTTTGAGGTTCCCCAAATTTTGAGCTGGTTCAGAACTCTAATAATACTAACTGTCTCAAATTATACCTTCAATTTAACCACTCGTCTTATTAAAAGTTATACAAAATTTTATATCTTTTGTCATGGTTTGTTTTACGAATAAAAGTCCTTTAAAAATAACTTAAATTTAACTATATTTACACAACTTTTTGAATAAGACAAACGGTTAATTTTAAGATTAAAAAAGTCAAACAAACTATAATTTAAGACAGAAGAGGGAGTAATAACAAAAAGAAGTTAAATATCTGCAGATGCGGATGTATAGTTTTACCCGTATTTACTCCCCCGTACGGAACAATCCCATTTGTGTTACCTCACTTTTAGAGGAAACTAACTACCAGAACACAGTGCCGAAATACTTACAAATACGTGCATGGAATACAGCTATGCCCTACTAGGGGATGTTTACAAAAGAGCACTCCAGGCTTCAGAGCTCAGAATCTGGGTTTAGGGGGTTTAGGTCCATGGAGGAACATGAAAATAGCAATTCGCACACTTAACAGCTCGTTGCTAGTGGCCTTAGTCCCATAAAAAGTTGAGGGTTGAGTCGGCAATCTGGGCGTCTTTGAAAGTTAGATCACTTTCAAAATCCAGGTGCCTGCATTTTCCAGGACAGATATGAACAAAGTGAAAGACTCTCTTATCCCCGTCCTTGACCTCTGGGTACGAGAACGACCACAGGATCTGTGGAACACAAAGACAGCATCAGGAAGAGAATTAAAATTAAAATAAAAAAAAGATGCTAGAAGAAATTGATTTGGTGGTGCAAACCTTAATGGGATCTGTGAGCCAAAATTTTCTCTTGATCCTCCTACCATTGGGCAGCCGGATTTCAACCTTGCAGATATGAGGTCCTTCAGAAAGTTCAGGAGGTTCTTCAGGGAGAGAAGGATAACCCAGCTTGCAGATATGAGGTCCTTCAGAAAGTTCAGGAGGTTCTTCAGGGAGAGAAGGATAACCCGGCTTAATATTGATAGGCTCATTATCTTCCTCAAGTTTACCCATGTCATCCCCAACGCTCTCACCCACCAAAGGTGTGACTACTGTGAGCACTTCATCTTCACTTGTTTTGTCTAAAATCAATAGGGAAAATTAGCAGACCTAAGCAACATATACCTATAATAAGATTAAATTCAATCACCATTCCTTAAATACAAATTATGCCAAAATGAGGATATTCATTTTGTAAATTCTAATTCCTTTTTTTCTGAATCTAATGGACAGAGTACATATCATCATAATACAGTACATATCATCATAATACCAAAGCCCCTAAGAGCCATAAAAAGGAAGCTGCACACATGGGGGGTGATAAATAAATAACATGATTGTCCATGCATTAGTTCTGTATAAATAAGCCTTCCTATTTAGTAGATGAGCACAGTCAATTTTTGAAATCTGACACAGATTCATACCTTCTTTGCACACTGGTGTTGAAGTTCCTTGAGGAGGCTGAACAAATATATCGAGGAAAAGAGGCAATATGTCCTATGCACAGTACATGGCTCAGAAACCAACAATTTCATGCAACCTTACATGCCAGTATGAAAGAATGGTACCAAAATACCTGAAGCAAAGTCTGCTCATCAACATTGCACGAACGTTTGACTACTTGTCCAGTGAAGGGGTTAATCAAGAGAACAGCAGGAAGTAACTTTAATGGTAGATTGTACTCCATGCATGCGTTTCTCCCTTCCTCTGTCTCATAAACATCCTAATTTCAACACATTAAAACATAATCATAGACAAACCCACCGTTAAAAGTATACTATTTAATAGAGTACCAACATGTAATAAGAAATAGGAAAAAGGGACTAACCTGCCAGAAAATCAAGTCTGACTTAATTAAACTAGACAGCACTTCATTTTTCCAAATGTTCGGGTTAAGCTTCATTAAAAACCAATTAAAAAGTCAAAAACTGTAAATTTATTGAAAGGAAATATAATTGGGCAACAAGACTGAGCTTACCACCATGTGTGAGCTGGATTGCAAATTGATTATTAGCCATCTGCACTTACGAGAAGCCATTAACTTTGCCTATAGAAGTCAGTCAGTGAAGGATTACAATATTCTTAGTTTCAATTCAAAAGTAGTTTAGGTGCATGTCATTGAATGAAATTTCAAAATTACACTAATGTACACATCAATCTGCTTTCAGCAATATTTTGACAAAAAAAACATATCGTAAATGTTTGGCATTTTTTCTTGTTTTTTCAAAAAAAAGGGAAAAAAAAAGGTGGTCTATAGCTACCACTCAAGAATTTTGCCACCCAATTGATATATAAGCTTTGCCAATATTATTAGGGACATAAGCAAAGAAAAAAAGTGACTTCACCATAGGCTTATAGGCAAACAAAATATATAACTAACTAACCTTATCAAGGGTTCCAATAAAATTCAAACTAGCTGATTCTTCTTCCTGTTCTTGCACGGCGACTGGGCCGGCCTTCGTGGGCTTCCGACATCTCTATCTCTTGAATCTTTTTTTACTTTGGCCCAATAAAAGACTAATGATATTTTATAAAAAACCATAAATGATATAACACGAAATATCATGATTTTTTTTTTTTTTTTTGCGGATGCTATTTTTTTTCAAAAAAAAATAAGGACGATCCATTCTACTTTGACCTGGAATCATGAAAACAAAATGATTTTATTTAAGCTTTTTTGTCCACCCTACACCAGAGATCTAGGACCTCCAAAAATCTTGTAAATTTTCAAGTACATGCTAAAAAATAAGGACGACCCAATTTACTTGGATCCAACATATATAGGTTTTTCAATTTTAAATGTAAATTCTTTCCCAAATGCTATTTTTGAGTTCTACTCAAGTTATTTAACCTTGAAATGGTTTCCAAAATTTTTAAAAATCATGTAGATTCTTGGTTTAGAATGTTATATTTTATCATGTAATTTTCTAGCATACGTTCTCAAGTGAAATTCAAAGTTCAATAACATAATGCTTACTCAAATTCAGGTTTTAATGTGAAATAAGATCAAATAGAGTTCAAAATAAGCTAAAAACTCCATGGATGCTAAAGATAATGCACACATATGGCATGTGATGCATTTAATGTATGAAATATAGAACACATGGTAATTTAAGTATTTTTTGAGAGTTTAAAAATTAAATTATATCTATATCTATATCTATATCTATCTACACCTAAGAAAGCTCTAAAATAACCATCTACCAGTTATACCAAAACATATTTAACTCCACTTTGGCTCCTCTTTACGCATCATTTTGTGTTCAAAAACAGTAAATACAAAGTCCAGATTTGACATGAACTTCATATAAAGACTCGATCTGATACAAACTCTTTTCACAACTGATTTCATACTTAACATTTCGTTCGATGTTTTACGTGCAACGCACGGATATTTATCTAGTTTGAAAATAATAATATGTGAGTTATGGTAAAATCTAGAAACCTAATTTCTGGAAAATCAAATCTAAATCGAAGACTTTCAGACCAAATCAACTTACATAACTCGATAACATGTGATGTATTTGTCTCTCTCATTTGATTTGTTAGATATTTAGAGCCCTATTTCATCCAAAGTCTTTACATCTTTTGTATCTTTTTTTCTTCTAAAAAACGACAGGAAGCATCCTATCTATATTTTTTATATTTATTATATAAATAATAGTAAATCAAATGGTAGCAAAAAATAATAGCTTGTCAAATCTTTAGCTTGGTAAATTTTGAACCCACAGCCAATCATGCCCATGGACATTGATAAGCAAAGCCTCCTATCTCGCTTGAGATCGTGTCGCGGCAAACACCGTCCGCGTTGAACTCTCGCGCCGTTCCGCAGTCCGCACCCTTTTCGCGCCTCTTTCCGAACCCCGTTCCGAATGACTGAACGGTTCAGTCTGAAGTCTGAACTCCGCTTTCCGAACCCCATTCCGAACTCCTTTCCGCATCTCCGTTCGAGTTCCGCGCCGCATCCGCTCCCACCTCCCACCGAGCTTATGAACCCTCGGCGGTCCGCACGCAGGTTGCGGCGTTGCGCTTCATCTGATCTGACTCGAGGAATTCTACATCTCCCTGAGAGCGACAATGGCGGGCTCCGGCGATGCCGCGGGTGCGATGGCGGGCGCCGGCGTGGGCGAGCGCACACTTTTGCGGTCCCTGGATTATCCCTGCACGAAGCGCCTCCGTCTCCGCCGCCTCCTCGCTTACCTCCGGAGGCACGGCCACTTTGATGTCTATGATGTGTATGCCCCCATCGAAACCCCCATCTTTATTTTGCTTGGTTTTATTGATCCGAGCCGAGATCGCCGTTGTCCGTGGGTGCAATTGATCAGTTGTGGCCGTGTTGATTTAACATCGCAGGGCGAAAGAGAAGATGCGTGTCATCTTCCACTTGAGGGACCTGCTGAGGCAGGTCAAGGCAGGCCAATTGCGGGAGGCCTGTTACTACGTCCGTAGCTTCGCGCCCTTCGAGGGATCGAGCGACGAGGCGACACTCCTCGTGCTGTTTCTGCAGGACCTTAGGGCCATCTTGGACTTCGCTGACGGCAACACCATAGCGGCGGGCATCCTCTGCGACTGGTTCGTAAGCCTCTACAATCATCCTGTCCTCGCCAAGTATCCCTGCTTCGGCACCCTCGTTGCCGATGTCCTCTTCCTGCCCTTAGATCGTGTCAGGTACCATCTCTCTGAATGCCACATCCATGTAATGTGATCCATCGATCGATTTGTGCAGCATACTTAACTCCTAGTGATGTGTTACTCCTGCTGCAGGGCCTCCCTGGACTGGAAACTCGTCATTAAGAAGGCAGCAGAGTTGGTCGAGGTGATGGCTTACAAGACGCCAGAGCTCAAGGACAAGATGCATTACCCTCGCGGCCGGAACAACCTGGACAACGTGGTACCTGTTGGTTCCAGGTACATATGTGTGCAGCAAACCGGTGCAAGCTTCTTCCAACATTCCGTCACTCGCACTTACTGGTAACTGACTTCCTGTGCGTGCGATCTAATCTTGTTAGCTTTCGCCAAAGGCGTCGAGCGAAGAATTCAGGCCACAAACAATCAACTGACATTGCGCAGTTCTATCTTCAGCTGAAGAAGAGGTGCATCTTGCAATGAATTGAAGCTTTCTTGCTGTTTCTAACCTTTCCACCGACAAACTTCACTATGTAAATGTTCCTTCTTTATTTTGTGCAGGCTGCCTTCAAATCCTTGGGAAAATCGTCGTTTTTCAGGTACCATGATGCTATTCAACATCTCCAGCTTCTACATCGTACATATGGTTTGAGGAACGTGGTTAATACGCTTTTGTTGATTAATGATTGAGATTTGCAACAACAGGCTCTACAGCATTAAACAAATGCGAGGTGCTCATAGTATTACTGGGTACGTACTTCTAGTTTGTCACTGCATTAGTTTTGTTTTCCAGCTTACTTGTCCATGATGTACTAAACCGAGTATATTTCTCCATAGTTTTGAGCGAGCCCTGTTCTTTTTTGTCTTATTTTTGTTTCTATTCTGTTGCATTCCTTGTGCTCACTAGTATGATGTGGTAGCATGAAGACCCATGCATTTTTGTGATCCAATTGGATATCCATGCTTACATGCTAGCATAATTAGAACAGTCCAATTATGTTACGGCGTTCCATCATTTTCAGAACAACTTGAACTTCATCTATGTGTGATGACTGGATAACTTGGATGATCTTTAGTGAAAAGCTCAAAATACCCATGCATGTTTTGATATGACTGAACTTTCCATGCTTGCAAAGCGCATAACTAGAATTGCTCCATTTGTTTCATCAAGTGTCGTTAAAACAATTGAATTTTTTATATGCAATGATGACTGGAAACTCACATTATCATCAGAAAAGCGTTGCAAGCTGGTAGAGATCCTGGGATCAAGCAAGGCCAGTTCACTGGATCTTTGTCCAAAGAAGGTACTATCATATTTTCCTCAATACAAAATAAGCTGCGGATATGGATCACTGATATTACGTTGTTGGTTCTACAGTTTTCCCGCTTAAGGCTTTGTTAATGCGTGGATGCATGGTACGCAGCCCCCAAAGCAACCAAGGACATGGATCTGAACATTCATCCAAGCTCGGTAACTTGCAATTTTCTTTCTGCGGTTCAAACCTTCACATTAGGCTTCATCTTCTTACTGCCAAGTGTTGTTTACTTGCAGATACATCACAAATTCCTGCTACTGTGGCCACTCCAGAAATTAATTCAGGCAAGTTATTTGCCATGTACTCTGGCAAGTTAATGTAATAGTTTTGATTGATTCAAATGGGTCCATCTTGCCTTAAGATGTATCATTCGTATTCAGCAATTGTACAAATTATTAATTTCAGCATAAATGTGTTGTTGTTACTGTGCTTCTGTGCTCTACCTACGAGTGACATGCTGTTTACATGTAATCCGGACTTGATTGAAATGATCTGTCATCCAGATAGCTATGCTAACAAGCTCCATGATGTCCTCATTATGATTGATAGTACTAGAAAATTATTGTTAGATAAATAATTTCAATTTTAACAAAATATGCTTTTCATTTTGTATATGGTTGGAGAGCTCTTGTAGTTGCTCCTTTTTGAGTTCCCCTTTTGCTAAATTATGAATTTGATTTACTCCCCAGATTCATCCCCAAACTTTTAAGGGACCACATGGCTGGTCATAAGTGATGGAATTGCATAGATCATGTGGATCTCCAAACAAGTTTTTAAAAGATGACTTTTAGGTAGCATTAGTGTTATTTTGGTCTCATCGTAGCCGACTTCTTGAATAGCTAGCTGTCTTATCTGAACATTGTGTGGTCACTGTGTTGCATGACTTATCTGAACCTTTGTGAGAGTTTAACCATCTGAAGATATGGTTCCTTGTAAAACTGTTACGTCTGAGTGTAGTAACAGCTATGTAAAAACTCTGTTACGTCTGAATGTAGTAACAGCTACTAGGAAGTTTTCCTAGTATGCACTCTAGTTGTAGCAGATGGTCCTACAACTTTTATTCCCTTAGCTGACTGTGTTTTTATGTCTCTCTTAAGTGCTGCAGCTCAGGCAAGGCTAACCACGGGGGTCTCTAGCAGATATGGTTCTACAGCTTTTATTCACTTAGCTGACTGCTGTAGCTCAGGCAAGGCTGACCACGGGGGTGTGGCTTCTATTTGATGGCTTTGGCGTTGCTCTTTGAGAGATTTTTAACCACCTACATTAAGGAATCAGTTAGAATGTGATGTTGTATATATTCTGTGTAATCAGTTGGGATTTGCTACTATTTGCAAGAACTAGTACTCGATTACGGAGTACATCTTTTGTTTGGCTAGTCGCTAGCTATGCTTTGCTTTAATGCTTCCGTGTCGGTTGACATCCCAAGCGGTGGCAAGTTGCATAACACAATGCTTATTTTGCTTTACTAGATAATTTTTCTGTGCATTGCAACGGAGCAACGAAATATTGCACGATATGTCATCTAGTAGTCAAGACAGAATCAAGATATTTCATTTTTACGTGAGATAGTTTTTGAACATATAATCAAAATTCATTTTTTTCGTGAGGAATAGTTGGCGCATAATATATTTGACAAAAAATAATGGTTGCCTGATATCACAAGCAAAGTCACCTAGAATGATCTGCATTTGCAATCTTACAGTCATTATCTACGCTCAAGTCACTAGGCAAAGTCACAATAGCAGTTCAGAGATTAACATTCAGTATTCATGCTTTGCAGTGTTGCCTCTCAAAAGAGTCAAATTATCCTATCAAAAAAAAGATAGATTCAAATTATGGAACAAGAAATGCAGCCTTGCAGCCACCGGTTTCTCGTTTAGACATGTTAACTCTTGGAGGAAGCCAGTTGGCTAGGTTCTTCTAGTTTAGCCATCCAATTTTGGTCTTTGTATAGGATTGTTCATGAGAAAGGATTAAACACAGCAGATCTGTGGGATGGGGTTAATTTGAAATGCTCCTTTAGAAGAAATTTCTTTGAAGATCTCTATCAATCTTGGTTAGAGATTGTTGATTTAGTAGCTAACATTCAGTAAGTGAATGAGGAAGATCGATGAGATATTTGGCAGTTTACCTCCTCTGGGGTATACTCCTCTCAATCCTTGTATAAGATAATTAAATTTAGATGAATCTGCCGTTTGGAGTGTTAAAATTCAAAATGCCTCCGGATTGCATTTATTCTTATGGCTACTTATCAATAATAAGGTCTTAACTATAGGGACAATTTAGCTAAAAGAAGAAAAGCTTAGGATGAAAGCTACTTATTTTGTAGAGAACAAAAGTCTATTTAACATGTTCTCTTTGATTGTGTAGTGGCAAAGCAATGCCGGATACATGTAGTAGGTTCGGAGATGAGCGAACTTGGTGGATATTAGAAAATTTTGGCTTAGTAATAAGAAGCATTGTCTTCTAAATCTGATTTCTTTTGCAGTCCCGTGGTCTATTTGGAAACTTAATAGAAATAATCTTTTGGCTATTTTGATCGATCGTGAGTAGACCCATGGGACATTAGGACCGGAGATAAAGTCCAGAAGAGAATCAGCGACAGATGCCCCTTCGTGGATTCAGTTAGCAAGGATTCGTCATCAAGTTCCTTCACGTTGGACACTGACAACAGAAACGGATTTTCTC